>JAPYZR010007056.1:0-11827 GCA_030522945.1 Trichopria nigra
AATTTACCACAACTTTATTTTTTGGTATTATAATTGAAATAAGTTTGAATTTTGTTTGTTTACAATCGACGTTTAAACCACTTATAAACGTTAATCAATGTTTTAGTTTTTTTAATTAGTCCAATTCACTAAAAATTATTTACTAATAATTATTAAAATATGGACAAGAAATAATGTCATTCTAAATTAAAATTATAACAATTAATTGTTTACATCGTAAAGTTAACTTAATTAAAATGTTGCATTATATTTAACTCTTAACATGGTTTCGTTAATCAACTAAACTCCATTTTGTTAACTGTACATTTAAACAATTATTATTATTCTGATGCACTAATTTAAATTTTCAGTTCATTAACTTTAACTTAACTTATCCAGAAATGGAAAATGGATTGATATGAATAAAAATGAACTCGTTACATCATAAGCAGACTGTCATACCGTATAAAACACTTAGTTTTTTAAAATTGACCAATCAGAAGTGGAGATATCTTTGAAAATGAGCCCAGAACGCGATTAGTGCTGTATTTTTTTTTTGCGATAAACGTCATTGAAACTAAAATAGCGTCCGTAATGATTACATAGACAGGTTTATGCAAGTGACCATAAGTGACGAAACTTCCACCTGGCAAACATATTATAGATACGGGTGCGCAAAATCTAACTTGTAGAAAAATATGTCATTGACAGCTACTATTCAATTTTTCGATTCAGGCGAATACGACCAGCAATGTGCAAGTTTTCCTCGTAAAGGTCCATTTTTCATGGAAGGGATATTGAAAACCTCCTGTTAGATATTGGTCAGCACGTCACATGGTCAATAGCCGACGGTCGCACGGCTGGATTTGTCCGCATATAGATGCGGATGGCCGGGATCAACCCTTTCGTAATAGCTGTTAACGAAAGGGCTACGCGTCGATGTATTGTTCGTGTCATCACCATGCTTGCAAGATGCAGGGAACCCATTGTGCACCTCCGAAAGAATGTTCGCGCCTGATCCAGTCGTTTCGGGAACTGCAAGTCTGAGTTACTGACGATGGCAGCTAAATAAATGTATAATTACGTTGATCGTACAATTACTTATAGCCATTTTCAGTATACAATTCAAGTAACACGAAATCTCCAAGAGTTAAATTTAAATTCATTGCGTGTATGTAGCACATCGTTTTTTCTTTGAATAAACCAGTCAAAATACAAACAGAGCGGTCGTGGCCGAAGGCCGCAGGAGCAGAATCCCTAGTTTAATAATGAAATATAATACGCTCGTTTTTTTATTTCGTTTTATCGATCGTAGTTATGTACTTTATGCGTATTTTAATTATATGCAAAATCGATAGAGAGAGATGGAATCGGGCGTTATCGTGCACCTCCGGAAATTCTTTGCCTTCCTAATTGAACGCTTCACGTTATATCACATTTTTCAGCTATATTAAGTTAATGGCAATAATTCCGAAAGTTTTATAAAATGCGACAAGGAATAATAAAATAAAACAAACTTCACATATTTTTTTAAACGTAATATTATTATAATACAACTTTTCATTGAGTCTTTTTCACTACGTGTGCCAAATCGTATTTTCCTCGTACGCATTTAATCTTAACACCAGGCAAATCTCGAACTCTGCCCACCCTACAAAGAACGATATTGTGTTCTTGCAAGTTATGACCTTCTCCTGCAAATAAATAATCGTACGTTATTGATATCGTCGACTAATCATCAATGAGATAAAAAATAATGTTACTCTAGGAATGATAAATTATTGCTTTTTGAATTTTTCACCGAATGTTCACTATATCCCTGGCAAACACAACATGTGACAATTATATAACAATAAATATATATTGCGACATAAATCTTACGCTGGTGTTACATAATTGTTACTTTATGATCGTCTGGGTCTAGTCATCATTTATATATAAGTGATTTATTGGCGTTCAAGAAACGCATATGATATTTTGGCTAATCGAAGTAATCCGCAAAATATTCCAAATACTACCTGGAATATAGGCTGTCATTTCCTTGCCATTGGACAATCGTACTAAAACACACTTTCTATTCGCAGAATTAGGCTTCTTTGGTTTTCTGATGAGTGTTTTCAAAACGACACCTTTCAAGAAAGGATTGCCATCCAATGGACGCTTCTTCTTTTTGGGCTTAGGAGGGCCTCTCTTGTGCATTTGCACTAATGTGGTCTTTGTTCGAACTTGTTGAAACCCTGTAAAAGCATGATTTATCAAATTATAAATACAACACCGGAAATTTCTTTTTTTATCGATTTTAATTGATAAGCGTATAAATTCACAGATTAAATTGATTAATTAACTTTTATTGTCCGCTCAAACGAATCAAAAATACTCTAAATACGTAATCCTCTCATTATCCTTTCTATTCCTTTTCGCATTATATTATCGTTGCATACACATGTTACTTATTACGGATTTACAATATATATATATATATATATAAACATTATGCTTTCTACATTTCACGCCCTAGGGTGAAAGTTAAATAGTCCAATAATTCATTTCGCATATTAATTTTTTAACGTATCTTCTTCTACGTAAAAATAATAAGCTTTAAAGTAAAAAAAAAAAAATAAATAAATAAATAAAATGTGCTCTAAAATTTGGACAAATCAGAATTTTTATAGTTTTAATGGGCAAACTTATACATTTGCAAGTCTCTTTCAAGTACAATGTAAGTATAATTAATAATAAAAAGGTTATCAATAAGAGATTCCAAAATTCCAAGACAAATTAACATATAAAATATTTAATACGACGCGATGAGCGAGTAAACAAATGAAGTTATACTTCGTTCACTGATTATATCAGAACTGTAAGGAATATTTTATTTTATAATTTATTTACACGTATGTAATAAGTTTATGTGTTAGAATTCTACCGATTTTAAGAACTTTTTTGATGAAATTTTTAAGACGATTCCTACCTAAAGTGCAGAAACTTGCGTCAAATTTCCAAATGGGTGACGCCATATGTACATTAGTTCTTGCCTTTATATTGTTAATAATTTTGGGAATTTCTATTTCATTACCGATGACATCGTTGAAAAGGGACTGTCATTTGAAAAAAAAAACAAACAATAATCATAAATTCTATGATAAGATAGTGGCAGAAAAAATGCTAAATAACTCATCACCTTCGAGCTCTTAGGGTCACGGGCACGTCACACGGAGGGCCACCCCCCATCGTGTATAACACCCATCTTAGCAAGTGAAGCGGACCGCAGGTTATAAATATAAGGGTAGAGGTCGAAGTGACGTTAAGAATTGCGCAAAGTCAACCATTCGTAATAAGCTGATGGCCATTTTCTTTAATTCTACGTTAAATTATTAAAAACAAAATTATATTCGAAAAAGAAAATAAATCAATTAATAAATAGAAATAAGGAATTTTTATATAATTTCTCACTCGGTCAATGAATAATAATTGGCTTTGGCCATAGTCCCCGAAGATGGCATATTAATGCCGAAACGTTGGACAACAAATAATTTTTTACATCTTGACATTAGTTCCATAATAAATTTCTTAAATATATATATACATGCAGAAAATATGCACAATAAAATAGTAAAATTATAAGTATGTAATTCATTTTTACCTACATTGCCACACCTTATCAGTAAACCCTATAATTTATATTTAGGAATGCCTCAGTATAACCGCACCCGAGCTTTAACGGACTTTAACACCCCCTTTATAAAAGTGCCTTCAATTTTCCTTGACCAGTAAAAGTCATATGCCTACGGTGGTCCCGTCGTAACTTTGCCATGACGTTCATATTTTCCTCGATTAGATCTTGTGAGGAAACTTATCCCCGACTTCGGGAAGCCACGACAAAATTTGCACAGGGGGTATTTTCAATTTTATACGACAAAAATGTAAGAAATTGCTTGTAAAATCTATTAAATAAAAGAAGTCAACAACGGTATGCAGGGACACAAATCCTAATTTACTATATCTTCTATACCTAAGACTCATTAACCGCGGCGCTTACCTAGCTCCATAATTTTTTTTCTACGTTGGGAACGTTTGTAAACTAATATGCATGAAATATGGAATCTATACCTAACTATATCCTATTCCAGACTCTCTTCATTTAAGTTATTGCGTACAACCATGAAGAACCTAACGTCAATAAGCGTGCCAATTGGGAATTGAGGCAGAAACAAAGCTAACTTTAAAGCAGGATACACAAAAAATGCTTTTGTGCACTGCCATAATTCATTTTAAACTGTAATTTATTATTGCAAGATCTTGCCGAGAAAAGACCGAAAATGGATCCAAATGAGCACAGAATAATTAGCGGCTAACCTTACCCTCAACTAGGCCTTGACTTTAGAGCTAAGAGAGTTGAGTTAACAGGAAATTCATGAAAAACAAAACACACGTCTATAACGACTATATACTTCATACCATAATTTTATTTTTATATTATATTATTTTATTAATTAAAATTGAACAAATGCAAAGTTATGTCAACTTCTAACCATGTTCATGTATTAGACGAAAAAACTATGGAAATTTTCCAAAGCTACGGTCTATGGATATGTGAACGAATAATGAGATAATCAAATAAAATAAAAATAGCATTTACTTTTAGAAACGATTTCGTTAACGATTACGTAATAAATCGTAATAAACCCGCGCAACATATTTAAAACTATTTTAAATGCATTCTACATTGAATGTTCTTATCATAGTTTTAATCACCATTATAATGTCGATGCACATTACTCAAAAGACGATAAAATATGTGTATAACCGTATAAGGTAATTTGAATTACATCATCGTTTTAAAAATCACCCAGTGCTTCAGCTTGCATTGAAAAAATGCCCCTGAAAATTGTTGACTAAGGGTTGATTATTTAAGGTGAAATTTACTGTTGTTTTTGAAATTTGTATTATGAGTACGGTAAAACTTACTACTATTTCTTAAAGTAAGTTTTATTATAAATAATATAGCAACTTCTCTTATAAATTATTAAACCTGGTGCTAAAAATACTTGATTTAAATCATTTCACGCCTACTCTGTTCAATAGTGGGTTTTACTACAACCTGATGATTTGTGACTTCGACAATACGGAATGTCATTATCGCATTCCTAGCTTCTTATTTTCACATATACACCAGAATGTGTTTTTCCTACATTTTGAAAATGTACAACACGGCCTCTTTGGTCTCAATATAAACGCACTGATATTATTTTGTTGTTTTTCCTGATTAAAGTAACGGAATACGTAATGAATATAGAAAATATTATGCATTTAACGAACAAAAAATTCACTTGATTCAAGTTAATAGATTTACTAGAAAATGATTTCTTACTAAATTCAAATTCTCGTGTTGTAAATTCAAAGAAATATTTTTTAAAAATAAGAAAATTATTATTGCTTTTAAATGATATTTCTTATTAACACGCATATTACTTAAACCTAAGTAAAGTATTATAAAAGTAAAAAGGAAAGATAAGGATATATTAATTGAAATCTAATTTTCTGGATTACATTAGAAGTTATATATGTACGATATGCATTTAAGAAATATAATTTTTAATTTAAAGCAACATTTTTTAGAAATTGGGGCTAAACTTATGAATAACCTTCCGTTTAAGGAAAGACTGAGAAGATACCTTTTGAACTTGCAGAATAAATAGTTGAATCTTTTTATTGAGGTATTAATTTAATTGAATTGCAATGTAACTCGATGAAACACATATTATTTAGTGTCAATGAAGCGTTTGCTCTAAATTGTAGTAATAATGTAATATATTTATCATTGTAATGAAAATAGAATGTATTTATAATTGGTTTCCTAAACGATGTATATATCGATCTATCTATTTTATATTAGGATTTCAATGTTTACTGTAGGTAAGACTATAAAGCAGCTTGCGCTGTGTCTCGTCTTTTGTGCACGTTACTTTTTTTGTACAATAAAGACATATTATTATTATTATTATTATTATTATTATTATTATTTACTCAATTCGTAAGAAATCTATGTTTTGTATGCTTGAATTAAGTAAATAGTTGGTGGAATTTAGTAAATTTTAATTGAATTTCCAATAATATTCATTTGATTATATAGTAGATATTTATTTGTTTTTGGAAATTATTTTCTTATCTTGAAATTTATTTTATTATAATGTTAAGAAAATATGTCTTTAAATAAAGTACATTTTTATTCAATTTCCAATATATGTTTTATTCGATTTCAGTAAATATTCGTTTAATATCAGAAATTATTTGCTTAAACGTACATTTAATTCAATTGTTGACAACAATTTCGGCAAAAAGATTTAGTTTCTAAACTTATATTGTCCATCGCACATATTGCAATATAGACCAGTTTTTAGTTTCTTGTTTTATCGATAGATGGACACTGTATTAGGTAAATCTCGTATATGAAGTAAAATTTTCCAAAGTTACATGGAATAATAGTTTTACATCATACAGTGTGCGACATCAAACATCTCTTTCAGGATTACATAGATTCTATTTTTTTTTATTTAACAATGAAACCCAATAATGGTTCAAATTTCACATTTTAATTCATATATATATATATATATATATACAATTTATAAACGCCGTATTATTCGCAAAAATTTTAAGTTTGAATATAGTTAATTTCTTATTTTTAACAACATATTAACTTGAAAGAAATAAAGGTTTTGTTTAAATCAATAAAAGTAATTTAAATTTAAACAAATAACTTGTTCATTTCAACGATTTACTTATTTTTATCAAGTAAACATTTACGTGCTAAAACTTATTATATACGAGTTCGAGTTGCATATCCTATATTTTGATTCAGTATGCGTAAAGAGCTTGCTTTGCGCATTATTGACATTTTGAAAATGTTTTTTATGCCAATATGATTACGACGCGAGCTTTCGACTCGTATGGTAAACCCTCACATTCGCAGACAACACTTTTTTTTTGTCACACCTGTACGAATTTACGATCTTTACGTGTCGGTAAAGCAGGTTGAAAGTGGCTCATTGTCTCCGTACTGGGTCACGAAGCGTCAGCACATGTGCAGCGAGTATTCGCGTATTAAAGGGTTTTAAAGTAGAACAGTTACCGACCGAGCTTTTCAACAATAAAAGTATTCTTTTACTAGCAACAAAAATAATTTATTTGGGGTAATCCTCCTTTAATTATGAATGAGTAAATTTTTTAGTCTTTTAAATGCTATCATTCTCTCTATCCGTGTTGACTATATATCATATACAGTCGACCCTGGAAAGTGTGACATTTCACTGTAGAAAAGAGGGAAAAATTCAGCTCTTATAAAAAATTGGCTTAATTTTCAGTTCAAGAAATTTAGAGATTATTTTTCTCGAAATCGTTGTTGTTGTATTAACGAATTTTCGTCAAAATGACTGAAACCGACTTTCTATTAAAAAAATAAGGAAGAAAAAGTTTTTTAAATTCATTAATGTTTTTGATCAACATGGGCAAATATTTAACTGATTTTAGTCTCTATTATGAAACATTGCCATCAACAAATTCGCATAATCTAGTATCTATCAAAATTAAGAAACAAAAAATGAGTAACATACAGAGTGAAATTTCCTGGACTCCTTATCAAAGGTGAAATTCAAATAATTCCACTGATGGCATTATTGCTCGATTCGCATATACTTAAAATAGGAGGAGATCCAAGAACTTATATCTTGCACAGATGCCATTTGTTTTTTCTTATTCCACTTTGCTACTTTATGTTATTTTATGCTTTTATAGAATATAAGTATATGCCATTTTATCGTGTCAACTATCCACGCTTTAAAGTTTGAATCTGTGATAAAATGGCATTACTAACTACATTCTAAAGTATCTTGAAACGATACCGTGCTGAAATACCTTGAAATTTCTTTACGTGTAGTAATGTAATTCTACGCAATAAATAAGATTCCCAAAAAGTAGCAGCAACATTGGATGGAAATTGAATAAGAAATATTAGAAGAGATTGAAACTTTTTTCAAAATTCTTTTTGCGATGTTAGGTCGGTAACTGTTCTACATTAGACTCTTTAAAAAGATTATAAATTAATTTTGTTATTTTCTTACTTTTAATTTACTCAGTGTTTTTTATATAATGTTTCGTTTAAATGATAAACCTTAAGTTTTAAATTCATCTAACATTTGATTATTAATCGCAACAACACAAGTTTTGGCCAAATTTGACATTTGATAGCATTCCCATGAACATCTATGCATTCAAAATTGCAATAATACTTCTGGATTTAAACTACATAATAAGAAATTTCCTACATAATAAGATTAAGTAAAGCTTGGAAAAAAAAAACAATGAATTAAAATTATTATTAAAAATATTTACCTTGAATTGCATTGGGGATGTATGTCTTTAACAGATTTGATAATATGCCTGTATAAAAATAAATTTACAATTATAAGATATCTAAAAATCCAAACTTAACATAATAAAATTTAATATGAAATTTTAATGATAAAAATTATTAATTCAATTAATAAAATTATTAATAACATTTTATAATAAAAATTGTAATACGATATTGAAGCTACCAACCGATTCATAGCAAATGATTAGAGAAAAATGATGTTCTCATTATTTCAATGATTCAAGTAGGGGTTTGCACTTATATGTTGGATTATTTATACGTTTAAATATGCAATTTTCAAGAAAATATAAAACTGAACCCTCGCATGTTGAATCGCCTGATAGTGTCAACATCATAATGAAAACAATGTATTTAATGAAACAAATTCATGTACGATTTCTTTACTGTTTTACAAAATCAATGTATAAGTGTCAAGTTATAAAAATATGTGTGCTCCTTTATAGATATACAATTCACACATAACACGCAAAAATATAAATTGTGAAATTTTTCAACTTTTATAATTATTGTAAATTTGTGTAATAATAATAAACTGATTTTTTTTACAGTGTAGAGTGATCTGTGCATACGCAAAGCTATTTCGCCCTGGTGAAAATCCGAATGTACGGGGTGTCCAAAGTACAGCTCGTGTACAGTTAAACGCTGTTTTAACTGTACACGAGATGTACAGAAAATGTAATTCCTTACAGTTCGATTTTTACCTGGGCGTACATGGATTTAAACATAATAAACTGCACGTTAAGAAAATGCACAGACATATCGTTAATTATACTCACCTCCAGATGTATTAGTTCCACTGTAATGCCTGTTGATTGCCAAATGACTTTCTGCACATCAAAATTTGACTTAAGCTCACATAAAAAACTTTTGTTTCAAATTTATTTTCAAAAATATTAGAAGTTATATCTACTGTTATCATCAAGATTAATCTTATGAATTGAGTACAATAAGTACAAAAAGTACAATGTAAATAGGAAAAATAGTTAACTTAAAATAGAAAAATTTAGAATATATTTATATATACTGCTAGTTTTAAGATTTTTTAAAAGTAACAATCGAAGAGGTTAGGTCAGTAAACCAAAACAACCGGCTTCTGATCACAAATATTACCTGTGACTCGAGCGGTATTTCCTAAAAATCGTTGAACTACACTAGATACACTTTTTACTAAAATATTCATTGTCAAACTATATTTATCAGTAAATTTAAACTAAATTAAACATACTAAAATTAGAAACAATTTTTGAGAACGTCGAAGAAAATTGGCAAGTTTGGAGAACTTGGAGAAATCGCTTCTAGCGGCGAACACTTAAACTTTCTACATGTGTTACATATTTGATCGGTAAAACAGATTCGTAAGAGGTAAAAAAGATGCATATATTATGTACCACCATCTAATAAAAAGGCTTTCAAATTGTCAATAACGTCGATAACGGCATCTATTCTAAAAATTCGAAATAAAAGATTATTTACAAAAATTTTCAATGTAGGAGTGTAAATTCCTTACACCATGGTCAATCAATAGGCAACATTAGAATGATTAGAATCATTAGAATCAACGAATCACGTCAAAATGCCTGTAGCATTATGCATCTATATTGGTCTATATTCGTTGTTCAAATGTTGATTGAGTGATTGTTATGACTGTCATATGAACTTGTGAATAATTATTGTATTTATCTTAGATTAAATTTTCAGAAAAAGTGCATGTTCATTGTGTACTAATGTACGCAGATAAAAGTTGTATTTTTAAAATGGAACCCGGCGAAATCACAGATTTTTTAAGGTTAATTGGAGTTGGTCGCAGACCCATTAAAGATTCATTTTTTAATGAAACTTATGAAACTTGTAAGGTGTTTCAACGGAAAGGAGTGACTGTCGATGATGAAGAGGAACTATGTCACGAAGTGTAATTACATTATAATTATATAGTTATCTTGCAATTTTATGTACACACTACGCAAATTTGAAAACATTATTCTAGACTTTTAATATGTCCATTAATTAAAATTGTAGGATGAAAGAATTTGTCTGCAATGCATGTACGGAGACTTTTCAAAATTTACTTGATTATGAACTGCACTACAACAACTGGCATCGATTTGTTTGTAATGAATGTAAAAAGATCTGTGCCAGTACTAGACTTTTAGATATTCATATTCAAGAAACACATGACAGTTTTTTTACGATTTTAGCTGAACGCCAACCAATGGTAAGTTAACCAATGTTCAGTACACAAGCATCACAGTGCACAACGACTACTGTGTACATGGATATATCTACACATTTTATAAAATTCAATTTTTTAATGAACTAACTAATTTATGTTACAGTACCAATGTTTTGTTTCTGAGTGTGATATGAAGTTTCAAAATCCTATAGAACGTCGAGAACATTGCATTAAGTTGCACGAATTTCCAAAAAGTTATCGTTTTGATGACTCAACACGTTTTAAGTCCAAACAAAAATCTCAGGAAGTGAAAATGATTGTTGACTCAATTGATCCTCCTTTGTTGCATACCCAAAAGCATCGGAAGTCTAAACCTACTTTAGAAAAGAACCAAAAATGCAAAATGTTTAACGAGTCGAAAGCATCATTTACACAAAATAATAGCACTGAAAAATCTACTACAGAAACACCAAAATCTTCGTCACTGAGGTTTGTACCTCGGCAAGTAGTTACAAAAATGCAGTTGCATGCAAAAGAGATGGCTCAAAACCAAGAAATGGAAATTAACGTACCTGAAAATGTATCGATGATGGAAATAATAGACTCGCTACCAACAGAATATTGATCAACAATAATGCCTTCAATTCATTTTGTCTCCTCACAAACGGGAGAACAATCTGTTAAAAACGTAATTAGATGAATAAATTGTGATGAAAGGTTGAGAGTGTTTAAGAAAAAATCTGTTTTGGTTTTACTAGGGTTCTTTTATCATTAATTAATGTTCTGCAAAATATATCGAAAGTCAAATTAATTACATAAGTATTTAAATATGAACAAATTATTTATGCGATTTATCTAATATAAATATGTATGAAAATGATTCAATTAGCTACGAATATTCCACAATATTTATAACGATAAAATGAAGCAAGATTAATTAGAAAGGATTTTTTTCTTCAGCACCCTAGGTTTTTAATCGTAATTTATTCATCTATTACTTTTTCTGTATATTTAATAAAATTTTTACATTCAATCAAATTTTGTTATATTAACATATTTTACGTACTGTTGTGAAAAAGCGAGAGGGTGGGGATAAAAAAGCGAGATTACATGATTCTACATAACATATCACCAAAAAAATTCCCGCAGAAATCATTCAAAATTAAATGAGAACTTTTGGAAACAAATTATTTTTGAGGTAGGTATGGAAAAATAATTTATTTCCAAAAATTTTCACTGAATTT
>JAPYZR010007059.1:0-12254 GCA_030522945.1 Trichopria nigra
CTTAAACCAAGATGAAATGCGGCAATTAACCATCCTTCCCCAGAAAGCTAAATTCTTTCTATGTAAAGTATAGCTTTCTGGGAAGAACTCTGTATGTTAAGCAATTGCTCCTTCTACCCTTGTAGTGGCACTACTAGTTTTCAGTAGTGACACTATTGAAAACTAGTAGTGCGCAGTAGTAATTTAAGGCATTCAGTAGTAAATTTCTACAAGGGTAACCGAAAGAGCATTGCAAAAACATAGATTGTTTGGTTCGGAGTATCGATAATATTATGTAATAATAATATTTACAATTATATAGTCTTTCACCGAACGAAATCTAAGAAAAATTCTTACTTATCGATATAAATCGATAAGTAAGAAAAATCACTAATATGGTATATTATTTAAATTATTTATGTACATTTATTAAAAACTATTGAAACAGATTTGTAATCATTATCAAACAATTTTTAATACCTATTATACTGCATATTATACTGCATTTAAATTCTTAATATATTATTTAAACATGCAATTTTAAAAATTTTCAATCAATATATTTAATTAATATTTATTTACAGGTGTGAAGGCCCTCAAGGTTCAAAAGAAGTTTCAATAAAAATAATATTTAATAACTGTTTAGAAGAATATAAAAATAATAGTTTACCTCGAATAAAGTATTGCATAAATGTGTTCATGGATTGTGTTAGAGCTATACTTTTTCTTCAAATAAATTAGCGTATCATACTGTTGTGCCAAAGGTACATAACGACAAAAATGGTGTTTCATACATTTATTTAAGAGGTCATCCGCCTTCTCTTTAAACTCGGAGATAAAAAAGCTTCTCAAGTTTTTCATGCGTAGTTTCTTCTTGTTTCTCAACCTAAAATTTTCATTTTCATTAAAGAAATTACTTACCTAAATATTCTTACAATGATATAATTATATAATTGAATGTATATATGTTATAGTTTCAAAATTGTACTTTACAATGATTTTACCTACATTTCATAGTGATTCCTATGTGTAATCAGTGCATGAATTGTAGTATAATTAATCTTTTCTTTCTCAAGATATTTAATTCTTGGTATGACGATATTATAATCTGAGACTAGGTACAGAAATCGCGGATGCTTACGGAAAACGTAACACATTGGTAATTTAAGCAAATGATTCATTCTATCCCTCAATGCAGTATAGGAAACATAGAAGATGTACGGACACTTTTCAATCATTTCAGCTGTTATACCAGATTTTTTTAAACAGTCTAAAATCTTTTGTAGATCTATTGCATTATTTTGAAGAACTTTTGGAATCCTTTGCACAGCACTGTTAATGTCAAGACCATCGACCGTACGTAAAAACTCGAGAGTGGCTAAAGCGTGATTAGGATGATGAGACACTAGCCAAAAATTGTCCAAAATCTGTTGAAAATATAGTATTAAACTATACGCATATATTACTTCTTAGATAAGAGGAAATGTTTTCTTACCAATTTGTTGTCAAACTGAAAATTGTTCTTCAATAAATCTATCATTTGCTGCGTAAGTTTCAGACTATTATGTCGAATTGAATAAGAATTTAAATTTTTTTCTCTTATCTCTGCTACCTCTGTCTCGTTAAGATTCAAAAGGTAGGCAATGTACTGTAAAAAGAACTCATTGTATTGCTTCCTCACACTCCTTTGGTTGTTCTTAGGATTCCCATCCTTCGTAATATGAGTTAGAGCTCCTCCAATGCAAGAATTCAAATTGTTCATTAAACATTGATTATTTGGAATATTTGTATTTCTTTTAAATACTTTCTCCGATTTCCTCAAGTATGCATTAAAGCTAAAATAAACTATAATTATCAAATATTCCTTTATTGTGTATTAAAGTAAAAAAATTAAATTTTAAACTTACTGTACCAGTGTCGAAACTGTAATTTTGGTTGATCCAAATTCATTTAAGAGAAGAATTTTTTTTTCAACATCATAAATTGATTGTGACATCAATTTCCCAATTCTGGAGACTGTAATGCCTTGAACATTAAATTTCTGAAATATTTATTAAATAAATGAAACAAAGTAAACGTAGTGGAAATAAATTAAAAATAATAAATGTCTAAAAATATACGATCTATAAAGAACTTACATCCAACAGTTGGCACATGCCTAAGATATCTTTTTCAGAAGCTGCCGGTAAAACCTTAATTTTTTTCAGGTCTCTAATAGTACGTTCTGGCTCTATATTCAGAGCAGATATTAAGGTTTCCTTGTAAACATTGAATAGCTCTCTTTTTGTATTGCGACTCTTCAAACCACGAACGAAGAGCAGATTTGTTCGATAACAATTGACCGAGCAAACTACATTTTTATTCAGATCCATTATGGCTTTTAACATTTTTACAACAAAATTAATGCTAACATAGTAACATACTCTATATCATGATATAATAAGAAGTCTTATTATACTTCTTCTTATTATTATACCATGCTCTATATAGGAGTCACTGGCGCGAATTCGCACCGCGCCCGATAGGGGCGATAGGTCGAACCTCTCGCGCCACTGAGTTGTGCTACGGAGATATGAATATATACATTTTAGGTTATTTATAAGTTCTTTTCCAAATTGTTAAAAAAATCACACATTCTCACAGGTATTTAAAGAATTTTTAAAAATCCTATGCACTTATTGACACTTAATTTATTTAAAAATTATAAATTTATAAATACACCCTTTCACTTAGTTGAAAACACTGATTTATGTATATATGTATACATATAAACACGTTCAGATCATGGTACCATGGTTCAGATATCGCAGTGGTTTAGAAATGTAAACACAGAATGATATTTTTAAAAGTTACCGTGAGATGTCAGGTACGTCCTTCGCAAGGGGAAAACGGGAAAACGAAACGCTTGACAGCGGATTGCGATCCAAAGAGGATTTGTTTCTCGAGATGTTTTATCCAATTTCGATCTCGAAACTCCAAATTATGATCTCTGTAATGTCTTGAGCAATTTCGTGAAGCTTATCTTGCACAGATGTGATACTTTCGTCAATAGTAAAAACAATGGCTCAATCGATTTTCGACGCCTTATCAGGTAAACTTGATGCTTTTTGCAATGATTAGGTTACAGAAAATGTACAATTTTAAAGAATGTATTTTTTCAAATTTATTCATAATTTTAAATTTCTTCAATCAAAATTCTCAGGTGTTTCGTTAGATGGTTCATCGGTACAATCACTTTTAGAGTCGCAAACGTTGATTACAGAAGTGGAACAGTCTGGTAATTTTTGTATGCATATGCTTTACATTTAGCAGTTGGAGCATCGAATTAACAAATGATTACTTTATTCCGTAACTTTCAATGCTTTTCTTCATTTTTTTCATATAAACTATTGCTTTTATAAGTATTTCAAATAGTCCATTTAGTCGATGGCTGTTTCTAATCTTACAATTTTAAAGCCACATATACTATTGTTAACTAAAAGGTATTTATTTATAAAGTTTAAAATGGTTAGAAATTTTATTATTTATAACTGTTAACAATAAATTGTTGTATATAGCAGTTGATCAAGATGACGAAGACATATTCCAATGTGGCAAATGTAAAAGACAGTTTACATCTTTACAATTATTCATACTGCATAAACGGGAACACTCCAAAGTAGAGCAGACAGTGGATTTAAGTCAATATTTAGTTAGTGAAGGAGTCGTTGTGCAAGCAGACACTGAATGCCAAGGTAGTTCTCAATACAATCCAGACGATGACTTTGTACAATCTAATCAACTTGATGAGCCAATTATTCTTGAAGGCAGTGACATGCTTTTTAGGTAAATTACGAACTTATTATATTTATTTTCTGAACAAAATTTGCAAAGATGCAAAATCATCAGCAACAGTGATTACTTCTTGTCCATATTCACCAGGTTTTCAATAATAATGGAAATTTGATTACAAAAAATTACATTATGATTGTATAATAAAAATTATGTTTTGATTTTTTACAGCAAAAGTATTTTTTACAAACATATCTACTTAGTAGCACTTCAAAATTTAAATAATACATCTACGATTTAAATTATATTTTTCAGCATGGACCAAGAAGACACAAACTATTTAACTTCTGATGCTGGATTTAATGTACCTATCATTCTCAGCACTGAAAGTCTCGAATCCTTCAGTAATCCAGATATTCCAGTAGATGAAGACAATTCATTAACCCATGATTCGAATATATCTAATTTACAGAACGAAATATCTCAAGAAGATGAATTAAAGTCAACGACAAGTTTTGAAGATACAAATATAGAGGCTACTGGTAAAATAGATCAGATACAAAATTTAAAGGTAAATGAAAAGGTTTTACATACTTACCTCAGAAAATATTGTTCTTCTTATAACGCCTTTCATTTTATCCTATAGCACATTAATAATTTGCTCACGTTTGATTCGATGATGACATTAATATTGTATATTTTATCAGTACAAGTGTAGCTATTGCAATAAACAATTTGCAAAGAAGTTCTATTGGCAACAACACGAACGGTCACATACTGGAGAAAAGCCATATCAGTGCGTCGTCTGCGGACGGCCTTTTGCGCAAAAGTCAAACGTTAAGAAACACATGTCATCGCACAAAGTCTGGCCGGGAACTGCAATACATTCACTGCCACCAGAGGTAAACAAATGTTCTAATTTCATTTTACATTTTTCTTCCAACAAAATTTTTGCATTCCAGCTAAATAAACTAAAAATTAATTCATTAACTATTTAACTTCCATAAAATATTAACGATGAAGTCGTGATTACCAATCCCACTAGTCTCCAAAGTCATGTTAAAACCAAATTGAACTATTATTTTAGGCACCAGTTGATGGAAGTATCGACCGTTCTTACCATTGTCAATTTTGCAAAGAGATTTTCGACTCGTATAAAGCTTTGAAGGGTCATTTAATAGTATCGCACTTGACATTGAAAGTGTACAAATGTGTGCAATATGGCTGTGGAATGATGTTCGCCGAACTCGAAGAGTTCCTCGAGCATACGCGAAGTCACAAGCGATCAGAGTATCGATGCCACGTGTGTGGAGATGCTTTCAACACTTTATCGGACCTTGGTCACCATCAGTACGCACACTCCGTCCAGAAACAAAAGACAACCGAAAAGTATTATTGTTGCACTATTTGCAAATCTTCATTTTCGAATCTGGAAGCTTTGCACCATCATACCGAGACAACAACTCATGATTACGCATGTCCTCATTGCGGCAAGAGTTTTCTTATCGAGAGATTCTTACGCAGGCATTTGAAGACTCACGCACCTTCAGCAAGATTCGCCTGTGAAGATTGCGGAAAAGCATTCAAAACGGAACAGTATTTGGCCAATCATAAACTCATTCATAGCGATGATACACCATTTATTTGTCCGGTAAGAGTTTTTATTACGTACACAAATTTACGAAATATGTACATATATATTTGAACAAATTACGTTTAACAATAGGCAAAGCATTATTCTTGCTTAACTTACTGTCTTAAAACTATTTACATTCAATTTAACAGAAAATCCCTCTGTATATTAATTAACAAACTTCTATTCTCAGCATTGCCCAGCAAGATTCAAACGAAAAGACCGACTCGGTCGTCATTTGCTAATTCACGACTTGTCGAAAAGGTTAAAATGTCCATATCGTAGCCATCTGGGCTGTATGAGCGAGTTCTCTCGACCCGACAAGCTCAAACGGCACCTTCTTACTCACAGCAGTATCAAGCGTTACAGCTGCAGTAACTGCAGTCGGAATTTCCATCGAGCGCAGGCTTTGAAACACCACGAGATAAACAAGCACTGTCTGAAGTGTGATATTTGCTCTCATGTACGATTCATTTTTTAATTCATTATATATTTAAATAATGTAGGTAATAGTAAACTTGCTTTGAAATATGTTAACGATTAATTGTCTTGTCTGATAATTGCGACAGACTTTCAAGAGTAAAGATCAGCTGACCAGCCATAGTTGCGATTCATCCGCCGAAGGAAAAAAGCACACTAGTTTGCAATTGCCTAAGAAAGCTTCTGGATCGTTTAAACCACGAAGGCCAACGCCGCGGAGGCAAGCTTCTTCCAAAACTGGTCTGGCAGCCTCGGATAAGGACAGAAATAAGTCGAAAGTAGATGAAGTAGCGAAAAAGGTAAGCAGGACATTTCTTCGTCGCGTCAGACTGTTTCTCTTTAGGGATTATGCATAACTGCATATCAGTTACTTTTAATAACATCGTATGGATTATAATATTTTAGACAATGGAAAGTTACTTTCTTCTTGATTTCTACATTTGTCAAGATTTACTGAAATACTGAAAACTTTCAGAACATTATGGAGACGCCAAAAGTGAGCTACCTAGAGGATCCTATGGAGACAAGAGACGAAGAAATCTCTGATCACATCGAGACTGACATGGAGGAAACTCTCTCGCTTGAATCGCTGATGAAGGAATAGATTTATATTGGACCCTTTTAAAACGTTTTTAACAGCGCATAAAAAATCGAACCAGGCAGCACTGATTATAACACAAGATTATGTCGGGCTGGTTAAAAATCGGAAAGCGAAAATTCACGCTTCTTTTTTATACTTTTTTTTTTTGTATTACGCGCGTTTCTTAATCGATTGAAAAAAGATTTACATTTATAAGTATAGACATAATTTAGATGAGGGTCGGTGTAGTAACGTGCAATGGGATTGTTGGGAAGTCGCAATACACTCATTCTCTTTTATCATTTTTTTTAATCCTTTTTTTCATAATGTATGTACGTATTTTGTAGTTTACATATCTGTGATAACTGTACTATATAAACTAGAAACAATATAAGTAACTTAGATACTTATGACATCTATCGACTAGATTTTGACTTCTCTTTTGATAATTCACCGAGACTTGTCATCTTTTTTGGAATCTCTCTCCAGTTGGTACATAATTGCTAATCAATCATTCTCTTGATATGTATATGCAATCGTTACTTAACTTCTAACGCTTAAAGATATTTACCTAAAATGTGTAATTTTGTGCAAATTTTCTTTTTTTTCCATTTTCCTTTTTGTTTTATCAAACTTTAAAGACATTGGCACAAGGAGGTACTCGAGTACAACACCGAAGACTGTCTATTACGAAAGACACGTAAACGAACGATTTTGAAGTTGTACATTTGTTTGCTTTTAAGTTCGATGAAATGAAAAATAGAAATGAGAAACATTAAATATATGTACAGTAATTACATTCGCGAACAGGAAGTTCGCTAGCGTTATCAGTCGGTACTAATTACTCGAGTCATCGAGTAACGAAGATTATATCTAGCATTTGCTATTTACTTTAATTTTTTACGTGTAAGTCGTGAAATATATGTTTTTCTTTGCTACTATTACAATAAGCCATGTTAAAAAAAGCTGTGAAGTTTTAAGATGTCGAAAAATATTTCGCCAAGATATTTTTATTTTGATACCAAATTTGCCAAAATATTGTAGGGTTAATCGTTTAAAAAAAAAATTTTTTAATTTACAAAATTAAATGAGAAAAAGACAGAAATAAATCGTACATAATACAATGATAAAAATATACTCTCGACAAGACACCTTGATCAGGGCGGCAACTAATCAATTCCCTATGTATAAAATTTGTTAGAGGAATGGAAGATGTGGAGGACAACATTCCGAATACGAATTGTTCTTTTTTTTTTTTAAGATTATCAAGACCCAAAAACATACGCATTAATCATGATTACAAAGTTCCCGCCTGTGATCTACTCGTGCAAGGACTTGTTAAAACGGGAAGTTTTTATACATAAACTTTTACGCTTTTGATGGGGTAACTTTCTCATACCAAGCGGACCATCGGAAACACGACAATAAATTACACCACTAATCACAAACTTTTAAAGTCTAGCCGCATCTACCGAATAGCGAAAGAACAAAGAACACGAAAACAAAATGTATAACATATCGTTATCGATCGATTCGATGGTAAAGCTCAAGTTTATGTATACATATGTAATGTGTGTTTGGTCCTTAAGGGGTCTGAATAATTTTATATTATGGAAATCACAGGACATGAAAATACGATAACTGAAGTTTTGATTTGATATCAATAAAATTCCTATTTAACATTTTGTATGTAAATCACAAACATGTATGTATATTTACAAACTTTCGCTGCCTATTCTTTTATATAAAATAACGTTAAGTTTACATTGTAAACTTCCTGCTGATGCTTCGAAAAAAAAATAAAACGAAAAAAAAACTGGAGCTTGCAAAAATATCAACTAGATTTAATCTATGGTATGTACTTTTGTCTGGATAGTAAAATTACATTCTTATACACTCAACATTCACATCAATTTTTTGTTACTATTTTTGAACGTTTTATGTCCTACGATCTCTTTTAAAGAAACTTCAGAAATTGCAATTCATCGTTAGTTTGGGAAATGAAAAAATTAGTATAACATGTAATTTTACTTTCCACTTTTTACAGGGGCATCGAACGTCGCGACTAAACTGTTTCTTCGCTTGTGGTTTGTTTGCGTTTGAAACGAAATTCGTTACAACATTCGCAAATCTGTGCACCCGCACACGATGTAGTACGACTAGAAAGTTTCAGTTGCCCATTCAACTCGTAGGTTGTAGAGAAACTTAATTTCTCATGCATTCTTCTTATCTTCGTTAGCGTCTAAATCCTCAGAAGAAACTTCCACGTTTTCTGAAACCAAAAATATTTTTTATCAATAAGAGAAAAGACTTTTGTATAGCTAAAGATGTTTTACATTTGATTTTGTCTGTCTTTAATCTATCTAGGTTTGATAGTACAAAAGAATTATTTTATTCCTACATTTCCGATTACGTATCTATAACGTGAGTTTTTAAGTTGATTACGATAAATCCAGTATTACAATTTATAAGGTTAATTTTTACATTTTTAATGTATTATACCCAAAAGCCATCTGTAACCATAGTGATAATGGTAATAATTACGAAATTATATGTAAATGTGCAAAATTATATATAAAATACAATATCATCAATAGAGTTGTTAATACAATTCATTTCATTTTCACACCCTGTGTACAACAACTGTACTAAACATTTCATATGAAATTTGAAAAATGTTCAACAGAATCCGCAACGAATGGAACAACAAAAAAATTTAAAGAATAAATTTTTTTTAAATTACCGGTAGAAGTTTTACTTTATAAGCCCGTCTATCGAAAAGAGAATATCACACCACAGATAAATATCACAATATATAGCAGCTGAACCCAAATCAGTAACATTCATACAAGCAATTAAAGGAATAAGGTAAATCATAACATGACATACCAGCCATGGGAGTAGCGTCGGTGCAACTCTTATCTGACTGGCCAGTTGAAGGCTTTTTATCCGTCTGAAAAGACAAGTGATGTGCACTTGGTAAAGCATTGGACACTCCAAAACAATAGATCAACAATGGTGTATAATAATAAAAAAAAGTAGTGGATATTTATGTAAGATTATATAAGCTCAATACTTGAAAAATTCCCATAAAATTTGTATCCAACAGTTTCTTGGGATACTAATTCCAATTTTGACATGAAAATTCTAAAATCCATCAAAACAAAATACAGTTTAATTGTATGTTGTTAATACCACTAACAATAAGACAAACACAAAAAGCCACAAGTTTGTAAAGGACAAAAATGAATTAAAAACCATAATCGTTATTTATATAATGAAATAATAAACAAAACTTACCGCAAAATATTGATGCCATAGTACACAGCCATAGACACAGAGTACGGAGACTAGTGATTGACACAACAGCCAAACGAGAATATTAAGTGCTTGAGTACGCTCAAATAAACCTGCACTGTGCTTAAGACACAGCATTGCTTCTGTTACCATGATTGCACCATACACCCAACATTGACTACCAACTCTACTGCATGTTGGATCCGTTACATATATGTAGTATTGCCTAGAAATTAAATTTCAATTAACGTCATCGTTATATACAGAATGTTACGAATAAAACTCGTATTATTGAAAGAATGTAAAAATTTGTTGTTAAAATATAAAAGTAATTCTTTAAAGATCTTACCTGACTGATGGTGCAACGATAACACCTACAAGTACAAGTCTGGCGATAACGAAAGGATGTGACGGTGGAAATTCGTAAACGTGTTTCAGGAAGAACGTATTTAATTCGGATACTTGCCAGAAGATAACCAACTGACAAAGTGCTACAAATCTCATGTGAGTGCAAGTAGGATCCAACCAACGCACAGATGTCCAGCTTCCTGGTGTAAACTGCATCACTACCCTTTTCAGCTTTCCCGTGGTGCTTTCTATGTCTTTTACACTCACCCACTTATATTCTCGCATTTCAAGCATAGAACAAATTTTTAGTCCTACCCAAATCCCAAGACCATTACAAACTAAAACGTCGAGAATTAGTCCATCCCACCAACACTCGGCAAAGTTTGGAAGGAGGTGAGCAAAGGCGATCTCTGTCACTTCCCACATAATACTGATTGCCCAAAGGATTCCTAAGTGTCGAATCAATATTGCTTTAAACATCCACCCAAGAAAATGAGCAAGAGCAAAGATGTCTATATGGTTCCAAACTTTCTCGACAGTAATATCTGAGCAGTTTACGCCGTATTCTTTATCCATATCTATGTGAAAGTTAGCAAGGTTGGGATCAACCCAAACAAAAATCTTTCGAACTGTTTCATAGTTTTGGAATAGCAGAAAGAGCAGCAGCATTACGTAGAGAACACTGCAGCCAAAGACCAGCCTCCAAATGACAGGATGCGGCCGTGTGAATGGTCCATTTGGAAAGGTCAATATGGAGATTATAAGAAAGAAAAAGACGACGCACATTAATCCTGCCCATATGTTATCCTCAACATTTGTTACATCCCTGAAAATAAAAAATTTTTTATAGCATCGTATACCTTGGAACCTACAAGTAACAATATTCTATTTATTTATTTCCCATTTTGATTTGAATAAATTTAATTTGTTAAATTTTAGTTACAGAAACATGTTGAGAAATTGTAAAATTTTGTTTCCATAAAATTTGATAAATATTTCATATTTTTTTCACCTTCAATAATACATAAGTAAATTTGGAAATATTTAAAAATTATTTTTGTTATATAGACGAAGCAAACTACAAATTGTTTACGGACGTTAAAAAAATTATGATATGACTATGAATAAAAAGCAGTAAGTTGGCAGTTGAAAAATTACATAAGAAATGCATAACTGTATTTAATTTATTGTATTTAACTACAATAATTGATAAATAATTAAAATTGAATTCATTAGTACTAATTCAATCAATTATTTATATAAATTTCTTATTTATTATTTATTGATATTAAGGGTAACTGATTTTTCTATTTATATATGTTTTAGTTTTGTTCTACCGTAACAAAAAATAATACATAATAAACAAAATAATTTTATTAAATCTTGAGAATTGCTACTGATCAAAAACTTTACAAAACTATTACAAATATGAAAACATAAAAACGTAAAGCAGCAGAATCATTCTACATCTCTCAAAGTAGTTCTTTTTTAATAACGTTTTACGGCAAAATGTCATGTTTTAAAAATTGTACGTATCGAGTTAAACAAATTTATAATATATCTAGAGAATTCATGACACAAACAATAAATAAAATAGATCATTATTAAAGCAACAAAGGGACGTGTGACTCAAGGAATGAGACATGTATTACATCATCTTACCTTACGAAAGCGAAATAAATTATAGAACCGATGGAGATCAGAAGTAAAGTGATGGTGTGTGGCTTGTAGAAAAATTCAATAGAAATATCGTCGACCGGCCTTTCGTTAATATCGGGAAAACTGTCGGTTCCCTGGTGCAATTTATTGAATTCAGCACTACTGCATTCCTGGACCGTTTCCTGATCTTCCTCATTTTCCTTTATTAAACTTTTTCTCGAATCCATGACTTTTTCCCCGGTAGTCGTCATTTTTTGTAGAAATTTTCAGAATGATTCTTGCACGCTGTTTTCCTCACTATACTTCGTGTTTTTTGATAATTTGATTACGCGGTTCTTGCGTGTACGTGCTTATTATCTTACAACATACATGTGAGTGTATGACCAACAGAACGGCTGAGCAGGGCAGCAGCAGGAACTAAAATGAGGTTAGGATACCGAAAATATAATACATGTGTGATGTGTTTACACTTTATCTCTATTTGATCTATATCTATATCATGTATAT
>JAPYZR010007060.1:0-10718 GCA_030522945.1 Trichopria nigra
AAGCACGCTCGGGCCGGCTTCGCCGTCCCTCGAGCGCGGCGATCCCATTCGGTGCGTAAAGTTCAACTTTACGCCCTTATATCGAAAACTACTATTTCGGGGTCATTTATGATGAATGTTTATTCAAAATTTGCAGTCGCAAAATGTTATGTCTAATATGACCCTCCCATTTAAATCCATATCTAGAGTCATTGATGGAAAATTCTATTAGGTATAGGTATAAAGCGAATTATCACATATGAGGCTAATTTGTCAGAGTAATTTTTTTGGTACCCGTATGAGTAAAATGCTCATTTTACGCTCCGTTTTGGAGGCGTAAAATGTAATTTCACGCCCCTGTGTTCGTAAAATTGAGTCTATTGAAAATTGATATTTTTCGGTACAAATTATTGGTTTGTATTTTTTATTGTTTAGTGTTTCAATTTGCGCATTTAACATACTGCATCAAAAAATATTGTTTTTTCCTCGAGCGTAAGATTTACCGCACTAGAGGCTTGAAAACCCATTGTACGCTCTTGATGCAAAAAATACTATTATCTTATTGGCGCATTTTGATTTGCACATGGATGCGGTTGTTTTCTTTCGTATGTTTTTATATATGTTGAGTTTGCCCGACTTGCGACTTAGCAATATAAGATTACAAACAACAGTTTCAAAACAAAATTTTATTAGGCTACCATCAGGCTTAACCCCTCCAGCTTCCGGACGTCAAACCGACCAGGGGGTCCCGCGCTTTTTTTTGTTTTGATATCTATTTTTGTTCGTTAACTAAAGCGCGTATGTACGCGTACGTACGTACAAGATCGCGGACAGAATGTTATTTTTTTTATTTGATTTTTATGTCCATTACGAAGTGATACATGGACATTTGATGAAAAAACGTATGGTAATTTTTCTCGAGTAACCAAATTCAGTGCTTTGAATCCAACCTTTGGTATGGATCGAAGTAATTATTATACATTATGTAGAAAATTATAGTAATTATTATACGTTATGACAGAAATACAAAAACGTGATTAGAATCTAACATAAGCTATTTTATTTCAAAGTTTGTGAATTTAAAAAATTGTATCAATAATACGATGATGCATCGATGTACTGTTGATCAAGAAGTTTTTAATTTTCATTGTATTTCGTTACAGAAAATTTTCATAGCTTCCAGTAAAAAATAATTTCTTAATGTTTTTAAATAATAAAAACTTATACTTACTAGGTCCTTTTCGAAAGTCATATGGGGCTCCACGTATAGATATATTTCGTACGTAGCCAAGATCACTCACTAACATATTACTTATTTCTTTGAAGTATGAACCGATTGATTTTTCACTGGGATCAAGGTATTCCACTACAAAAGGATCACCCCACCCTGGTATATCTATCTCAACACCATCCGGATTTTTTGTTTTTCTCGTGACATTGTTGTATTCTAATCTCATATTATCGATCTAAAAAGAAAAAAAAAAAATAGAATACATGAATACAAATAGAATACATTATTAAATGAAGTATGTATAATACGTATAATAAAACTGCTACAAATAGAGCATATCTTTTTGTTATAATATTATAACAAAATAATTTATTGTTTTAATTAATATACAGACCCAACAATCGATAATTAGAGGCACCAGAAGTTCTAAATTTAACCATATGTTAAAGAATCCACTGGATGTTTTTCCACAGAGGTAATGTACAACTGATGTTTTATTGAGTCTTGCTTGGACCTGACTTCCGCCATCTCCTGGAACTAATAAAAAAAAAAAAAAAAAAATTGCGTCATACAAATATTCATTTATTTTTTTATAATTAATTTAATATTTTAAAATAATTTTATATAAATCATTTGATGAAAAATAATGTATAAATTCTGCTCGTGAAATCCAGCAAATATTTTCCAGCAGAGTAAAATAAAATGTATAATTTTAAAAATGTAGCTTTTGTATTATACGTACATCAGAATTTATAGAAACATTTTTGAAATTATATTTAAAAACAAAATTATTTTAAACAATTCAATTGCATGTAAAAACTTACTGAAAATAACAGGTGATCTTTGGTTTCCTTTAAATACATAGGCATGTACATATTGTGTACAACAAAAAATGAACAAAGCACAAATCGTTAATGAAATGTGCATTATTTAAAGTAAACAATGGCGAACGTATTCGATTCGATTTCAATATTTATTTCCATAAAAATAAGACTATTCCATCACTTTCTTAAAATGCGATTGTCATTTCGATGCACCTCGTTGTACTACACTTTAAATACTTTATTTGTCAAGTTTTACTTTTGTTTGTCTCGTATTTAAATTGCGTCAGAACTGATGTAAATACTGTTCTGGAAAATATACCGTCCACATCAGCTGACAATAACCTTCAGCATTTGGCGCATTTAGATACAAAATCAGCTGTCCGATTCGACGCAATATAGGTAGTAACACAAGCGCACAATTTTCAAGAGCTGCATGCGGACAATTCCCGCACACAAATCGTGTTTTTAAGGGTG
Organism: Trichopria nigra; assembly: GCA_030522945.1. Classification (NCBI taxonomy): domain Eukaryota; kingdom Metazoa; phylum Arthropoda; class Insecta; order Hymenoptera; family Diapriidae; genus Trichopria; species Trichopria nigra. The sequence continues at coordinate 2,509 of JAPYZR010007060.1, forward strand.
CGATGAGAGAGAGAGAGATGGAGCGAGAGAGAGAGAGAGGGGTGTTTGTTATTTTTCGATTAATCGTTAACATCGATATTTGACTTCGATGAATCGAATTCATTTACATGTGTACCTATACATACATATGGTAATGTATGAATACACGGTCGTGTATGAATATGACATACATACACGTGCTGTCATAATTTCGAGTTTTGTGTTACTGCATTTCTTCGCATAGTGAGGTTGTTGAGCTGATCCATAATTTTTAATACGTTTTTGGACGCATAACCAGTATATATATAATGACATCGTTACGACGGCTTTTGTGTTTACGACCAATAATATCATGTATACAACAAAATGCTGTATTTGCACAGAGAGTTAAATTTTCCTCACTTAGAAATCATTGCAGTCAATTTTCTGTAAGTAGGAATAATTGGAGCTTATCAAATTCACGCTTTAGTACTAAAGTAGATACAGTACCAGCCACAGATAAATCTGAGATAAACGATGTTAAAGGATCTAACGTAGAAAATACAAACGATAACCAAATCAATGCACCTCAACAAAAACTCACAGATTCTTGTGCCAAACCCGAACATGAAAATAAACAGAAAGTCGGAGTGTTAGAAGGGAAATTAAAGCTTGGTTTCACATGCAAAAAGTGTTCAACAAGGAATTATAAAGTGATATCCAAGATTGCTTATAACAAAGGTGTTGTAATTGTTCAGTGTAGTGGTTGTAAGAATAATCATTTAATAGCAGATAACTTAGGATGGTTTGACTTACCAAATGGTGTCAGGAATATCGAGCACATTCTTCGTCACAATGGAGAGACTATTCGAAGAATATGGAATGATACTGACGGGTACTTCGAAGCAATAAGTCGAGAAGAATATAAGGCAATTGAAAATCAACAGAACAATACAGTAACTGATAATGAAAAATCAGAGAATTTAGGAGTGCAGTATGAAAAAGTTGGAAATAAAGGACAATAATCAATTAATTAATAGAAAGGCAAATGTATAAAAGTTTATTGAAAATTACCTATGTACATATATAAATTTTGTAAATATACAAATAAAATGTCTGTTTACATAAAAACCATTCTTTTGTTTTAAACACAACGATGCTCAAACAAGCTTGGCTGGAGCAATTTTATGTTTACAATTACAACTTAAAACGGTAATTTATCAATCAGTTCAGTCATACGCATTAAAACATTTCTTGTGCCATGGAGTTACTGTTTAGTACATTTACTTTAATAGGCTGATTTTGACGATATATTAAATATTCTGCTTTTTTTAATGTAAGTTGGTCTTTTTTAAGTTGTCCCTTATTGTACTGGGTAAACGAAGAAGTATTGAGATTTCAAAAATACAATTTGTATTTGTATTTATTGAATTCAACGGCCTAAAGTGGCCTTTACAAAAATAAATAAAAAACACTAGTGAACAATAACAATATAATATATAAAATAGACTACACGATCGCCGAATGTTTTAAAAATATCTACAAATATCCATAACACTCTTTTTAAAAATTATAAATGAATTACATAACTGTATACAACACTGGGAATATCATTCCAATTACGTTTAATACGAGCTAAACATGAATGGAAACCGTAATTTGTTTTATATATATATTCTTTAATTAGCCACGAATTTCAAAGACAATGACAACCCGCACATGGCTCAAAAGAATCAAAAAGAAATTTATTACGTATTAGACCATTGACAATTTTAAAAACGAATTGAGAATTAAATAAAAATTAAATAAAAAAGAATTAAAAATAATGGGGAAGCATTAAAAAGTATTCATTTGTTTTTGACTACCTATAAATACTTCTTCATTGTTGTCAATTGTGTTTTTGAAATCTCAATACTTCTTTGTTTACTGAGTTATAACTTCAGTAAATGCTGTATGACATATATTAGGGACTAAGCACCAGTAATGTAAATGGCAAAAATTGCAGAAATATTAGCTATTTACATTATTCAATTTTACAAGACATTCTTTGGTCTTAAAACTAACTGTTTGAAATTGTCGATTCTTGCACTGTTATTCAATGTCAACAACTTTTTAAGTATTCAGTTAGAATTCTAATTTCATAACAATAACAATAATTACAATCATTTGTCCTACGATATCGTTTGTATTACGATATATACACGTAAGTACACTGTAATGACTCAAAAGAGTTTAAGATTCAATATATAAGTTTCCAGCATTTTGGTTCGAGTCTTTTACTAATACTAGTATACGTTAACAATATTATAATTGATCAATAAGGCACTAAAGATGTGATTTTCATTTAGTTGATTAGAGTATATTGTGTAACAAGCAGAGAAAGTTTTTATTTTTAACAGTATTAAAAGAAAAAACTTGGTTCTGTTGCACATAATACTTACTTTCAAGGGCTAATTTTATTTTTTGTAAAATTTGTCTAAAAATTAGAAGCCCATCTTATAGATATTGCAAGTTACAAATTGTACGAAATGGTTTTTCGTACAAAATCACGCATGGAAACAGTAGAATAAAGTAACCATATCGTGCAGTTTTGTATGTGAGGGCTTGAAATGTCAACTTTTAAGCTTCAAAGCTGGCATTTCAATAAGCCAAGAACATGCTTGAGATATCAAAATTTAAGTTTTGATTATTGATGACTACTAAATTCTAGTTTATGATCACATAAATTTGCACATGGCAAACATTATAATGGCAATTTCCACAGCGAACTGAGTTATTATAGTTCTAATTTGGTTATAGGTTCCACTAGAAATTTGTACGTGTTCCATAAGAACCCATGTTAAAATTGGTACTAATCCAAAACTTGTTTAATACAGCTTTTAATGTGGAAAAATGTAACTCTGCAATCAATTCACCCAGTGGAAAGTACTTTACCTTTAGGCCATAATGTCATGTATATCATATTTGTCCAAAATAAACCATTTTCTTTTATGATAATTTCAATAGGAAATGTTATTGATGATAATGACAGAGTCATATACTTTACAGTATGAAATTTGGAATCATGGACCAAATTCTGCCAAAACAAATAATTAAAATGAATAATTTTTAACATGTACCTTATTAGAAAGGTACACAATATACTAAAAATAACTGAAATGATATTGACTATGTTATATAAAATATTTGGTCGTGAAACATAATTATTTTACTTTTTATTTTATTAAATATTAGCTCAGAATGTTAAAACTGTTCTGAAATTATACTTTTAAGATCCTTCTATATTGAATCTTCATAAATTTTGTTAATTTGTGAGTGTCCAATAACAATTGGAAAACATATATTACCTTATTGTTGGACAAATATGTTATACTGTATATTTACTTTTGTTTTTAAATATTATAAAGATCTTTTATAATATTACACTCTTTTGGGTTTTGAAACCATAGCATACTCAGTGTCATCAAAAACTTTATACTTTGGCACAGAAGTATTAGAGTTAACTGTAGGAGTCGGGGTTACCGATTTTTTTCTAATCACACCATACCCATGATGACTGTCATCTGCTAAACGCACGGCAGACATATCTTCTACAAGTTCATAATTACCCCAACTTGGATTTGAGCTCATTGAGATTTGATTAGAGTTCTGTGAAGTCGGAGAACTTTGTACACCACCAGAAATGTTACTAGGAGTTTTATAACCAGGTTTGTTAAGTCTGTGCATTGAACCAAAGTGTTGCAGCTTATCATAATTAGCATTGTTTGATTTAATGGGAAGCACATTATGAATAATCGGTGATACCGGCGATGGCAGTTCGTTGTTACTAGTCTTGTTTGTACTGGAATTTTGAGGGCTGATCGGAAGCATCATTGGTTTATACTGTGAATCTTCACTATTGTCAGTCTTATCTGATTTCATTTCAGTGTGAGGTATAGTACTTACACCATGTGTTTTCCAAGCTTCACTTCTGACTTCGACTATGTCATAAGAGTGATTTTCATCGGCACTAGTGTCATTAATGAGATTCTTTCGTTGAAGTTCTGGAGATGATACAGATGTATTTAGTTTTCTATATTTTCCACAAGAAGATATATCAGATATATCATTATCGAAAGATTTTTTATCTAAAAGAGATGGAAAATATTTTCTTGGAGGTTTTGAAGGCTTCGGTTTGACAATTGGTGGTGGAGGTTTTATGAAAGATATTGAATCTAAGCTTGTATTAGATGAGGAATTCCAGTTCTTTTGAGAATTTTGGGAAATTGTAGAAAAATCTAAATCAATTAGATTAGAAGAAGTATTTGACGAGGGTGGAAGAGGTGATCTAGATCTTGCTTCCATTGACATGGCAGCATGAAATTGAGAATCTTTGTATTCGATACTAGGACTTTTCTCAGTGCTGAGTAGTTTCTTCATAGATTTCATCCTAGAAGATATGCATTTAAAAATCTCTTGTTGACTACTATGTTCTAACCGAAAAGAACCTTCTCCAGATTCACACTTTCTACCTGCTTCAAAAGTAAATTTTCCTTCTCTATAACCGTATCGTCTAATAAACCTGTAAGGCCATGTGTACAGTTCATTGTCTCCATCCATTAACTTCATTTCCGAAGCCCCTACTACTAACATATAGTTTTTTGACTCTAGCGCACATCTTTTTGAAGCTTCTGTTTCTACAACTTTCACAGAAAACATGGCTTCTCCACTAGTACAATACAAATCATTGTCTTCTTCTACAGACAGATCTGTCGAATTATTTTTAAAAGCAACAGATTGAAAGGCATCAATCCAATTTGTCATGTCAGAGTCTGAAAAACATCCGAAATAATGGACTCCAGATTTGGTGACAACCTACAAAAATAATAGCAGAATAAAATATTTGTTTTATTGATAAAGTATTCTATAAATCTATGAAATAAATAATACTCACAGTCATCACATGTGTTTGATTGGTTGGTGAAATCTTTACACAGGCTTCTAAAGTGATAATGCGTTGCATTTGTTGCTGCGACACTGCTTCCTCTTGGTTATCGTACACTTCAAGTCGTTGAATGCCATGCTTACTGGCTTCAAAAAGTTGACAAAACTTCTTATGCCATGTTTTCTGTATAATTATCAATATTAAAATTAATAAAATAGATATTGTTTAAAACATTGAAAAATATAATATGAAAATATAAATAATATAATTAAAAACAACGAGTTTTAAAAAATTAAAAAATATAAGGGCAAAGAATATGGAAGTGTATAATATCAAGTTTCAATAACAAAATAAGATAAAAAATCAACCTTGAGCTGGCCTAACATTCCGTGGGGCGGAAACAGTAAAATTCCTTGGTGTACTGGTTCCTCGAGTTCCATTTTTCATATAAAATGATGAATACCAGATTTGTAGCAAGGTAATTTTTGCGAAATTCGTCGCCTTTTCACGTTCGGAAATGTGACGGTTCGCTGTCTCACTTCTTTATCCCAGTATTGTTTTCCTATTCGCTACCTTTCTCTTTCCTCTTGTCTACAATTTTTTCGCACTCTTGTTTCACCGATAAATACATACACTCCCCCTGTAGAGTATGTACACTCTACACCTTAGCTGTCGCTTCCTTTCGTTACGTTCTCACTCACTCGCTGTCACTGTCTTATATTCGATTTTTCGTTTCAAACTGCAGCATATCCATCAAGAATATAAACTCCAAAATCGGTAAAACGTCAACGCATATCGGTGAAAGTTTGTCTCTAAAATAGCGACGGACAATTCTTATTAGTCCACTATTTTCTAATCCTTTCAAATGTTGCTTACATATTTCACTCTGCTGCAATTTGCAACTGCTAACAGTTGTATGCTCGCAGTGATATAAATTGTACATATAATATATCTATATCACTTATCGCGTGCATACTTGTAATTGTATACATGTGCGAACGTGTTATAATATAGCACTGTGTATATATGTAATTGACACGAGTGGAATTCTGTGTTCGGTCGGATCGTGCGGAGAGTTGGAGACTGCGCGGAGGATACGCACGAGGGACACGGACACGAATATAACATCAGGCATTGGACATGAAAACTTAGGGCACGGTCGAAGTGCCGTATATACATACCGAATATTTTGAAAACGAGCGAGCTTGCGGTGGCGGTGCGGATTGTGCGCGGACGCGGAAGTACGTATATCCCGCGCAAAAAAAATATGTTATGAACATATGTATACAATTGTATGCCATGGCGGAAAAAAAGAGCAATAATCAGCCAATCACAAAGAGTATTCCTTCTAAGAGAGCCTCGTGATTGGGTAAAACTTTCGGTCTCTGCGATCTTTTGACGTCGAATAATATAACTTTTATATGTAGTATTATTTTGTCTCGAATTAGATTTAATTAGTTTTTGGGATATTTATATATATCTATACTAAAATGGTAAAAGGAAAGTTAAAAATCATTAAACTTACATATATTTTTCAGAATTGACAAAAAATTGAATGAAATTCGCGGGAAAATATATCGAATACAACAATCGTCGGATATTTAAAATACACCAATCAGGAGTTACGCGATTTTTAACAAAATGTAATATTAAAACTTACAAAATTTTATTTTTATATTTTAAAATGTATCATAATAATGCATTCAAAACTACTCGAAAAAGTCTAGCTGAATCGAACTATAATCGATTTTTTTTAAATTGAATAATTAGAAGTTAATAAGACATCCCGATTTTCAAATTAAAAAAATTGTAACTTATTTGTTCATAAACATTATAAGGAATATAATGAACAAATATTCAAATATCACTCGAAAAAGTTTGAATGGATAATTATATTATCGTAATAATAAGTTATAATATTTTACCTTATTATTTATTGCAAAAAAAAAAAAAAAAGAAATTTATTTCGGATAATGGATAAACTGCTAGCATACTCTTATATACTTAGGGTCGCTAATATGAAACCTAAAAGCAAAATTAAGAAATTCAAGATGACGCCTGCAATATGGCGGACCTCAAGCAGAAAAATAGAAAAAAAAAACTTACAATAAAATACAATATTTTTAAATGAAAAAATTGTATTGTATTCTGCATACAATTTTACATAAAAAAGTTTTTGCCATTTCCTTATAAGAGTGGTTCTAAAGTGGAACTGTTACTGACCTATACTCTGACAAACCGCGGACCAACTAAAAACTGATTAAAAACCGTTTCGTTGGTTTTTGCGACTTTGTTCCAACTATCAATTTTGTACTTTCGACTATTATCCGGCTGAATTTAATTGGCTTTTTTCTAGATTGGAAAAAAAGACTTATATATATATTTATTATTTTGATCTACGATTAAGCGACTTATCTCTGAACTGCAAGCGGTAGTCGGTTATTAGTCGAGAGTTCAAAATTTATAGGTGGAACACACGGAGTCAAAAACCAACGACGAAGCGATTTATAGTCCGTGTTTAGTCAAAACAGGAAAACCATTAAAAGAAAAAAATAACATACATAGTCGAATTGAGAACCTCCTCCTTTATTTGTCGATTAAAAAAAGGATTTAAACATTTTTTTTCAGACTTTGGAAGGGTGATGTGATTCTACACATCATGTATATATAATAATCCTCAAAAAACTATATCGATGACATTGCGGTTCAAAATTAATAAGGATTATCCGAAATAAATTAATGTCTCTTGCAGCAACAAATATTTTGAGTTGTGATTATACACACTACGCGTTTTCCGTCCAATTAAATTACTTCGACCCGTAACCAAAGGTTGGGATCGAAGTATTGAATTTGGTCATACGAAAAAAAAAATGACACCCACATTTTTCATGAAATCTCCACGTTTCAGATCATTATGAGTCCAAAACTGCAATAAAAAATTTTCCGGTATCTTGTATCTTGTAAATAGGTATCAAAAATGTGTTTGGTGAAAAGTTGTATTTTGGTCCAACTTAGAACTGATCAGATTTTGGGATATATCCAAGCAAAAATGGTGGGGGGACGGTCCAAAAAAAAAAAAATTGCTATTGATTTTTAAAAAATCGTTGCGCACGAACGAATCAACAGAAATTATTTCATAAATTGTTTTTGGATATGCCCTGACCTAACTTAAAACTGACTAGATTTTGAAATTTATCCATCGAGTGGTAGAGTGGGGAAACCGCTTTTCGCGATTTAATTACCTTCGGAAAGACTACGACACCTGGAAAAAAAAATTATATATGGTATCTTACGTATTTTGGGTCGCTGATTACGAATATGATAATAG
>JAPYZR010007061.1:0-19035 GCA_030522945.1 Trichopria nigra
TGCAGAGCATCTTCTGTGTATTTGTATACAAAGTGTGGAGAGATAATGAACTACCGAGAGAGATAACACTCGATGTAATAGCAAGTAAATGGTTATGAGATTTCATAGATTCTGTCATGTAACTTCACAGATTATACTTGTTTTCTATTTTTTTTTCTTTTTTTTTCTCTATTTTTTTTCTCTATTTTTTTTCTTTTTTTTTTCTTTTTTTTTTCTTTTTTTTTCATTATATAATAAGTATATGATTTGGGGTGCTGAAATTGATAATTTTCTTGAAATATGAAATATTACGGTATGACGGTACATAACAAATTTGACATCGATGACAATGGCGACAGGTATGATGAAAAATGATTCTATATTTCTGAAGATTAGTCAATAATTTACACTTGTTACAGTAAACATGAAAAAAGATTTAAAATTTTTAAATTTATAAATGACTGCATAAAAAATATTTATGGGATTTTTTTCCAAAGTTACCGGAACTAGTTATTTTTTATTTTTATTGCACCTATAATTTCAAATAATTTGAATGATATATTGCAAGATATAACAAGGAATTTGACATGTCAAAAGAAATTCTTAAAAACTTGCGAAAATGTTTTTTGATCATCCCCCCTCCATTTTATATATCCCAAAAATATAATCAGTTCTAAGATCGGCAAAAACACACATTTGAAAACAAAAATTAGAATTAGGGGGTTTGGCTAATTACAGACTAACGGACAAACATTTTTTTTATTGCACTTTTGGGTTCCTTATGGTACCTGAAACGTGAAAAAATATCATTTTTAGAAATAAATTTTAAAAACCATTTAAAATTTGAAATTTTTGTAAGTTTTTCATGACTTTCGCCATAAACATGACATGTGCCAATATTTACTTCCACATTCGTTATCAGAGCATCGTTTTAAAACGTCATAGGTGGAATAAAAATCAGAGATGAGTTTTTGGAGCTATTAAAATAATAGCTCCTACAACTCGTTATATATTCGTTATATGCTCGTTATATGCTCGTTATATACTCGTTAATTGTGCAGGTTGAAAGGAAGCACAACAAATAGACAGAATTAATTATCTTGTTATATCTCCTGCTTGCACCTCATTAATTTGTCATCTTCAATGCTCATTAGTATCAGTTTTCAATTACTGTGTTGAAGTTCTCACAAACATTAATTATTTACTATATCTGTAAATGCAGGGAGTAATCCTAAATATATTCTTAGTTCATGTGCAAACTAAGATAATATTCAGAAAAAAACATCAATTTGTATAAAAACTTATTTAAAATTTCATAAAGCCAAAGAATATTTAAACTAATAAATAAAGTCTGTGTTTCTCTTGGTAGATCATGTTCAAAATTTTGGCTTAAGAGCAGTATTAGTTTGAATAATTAATGAGTAAACGATGCAATTTTTGTTAATTTTGACGCAATACAACAAATATATTTTTTTATTAGATTTGTAATTATATCTTTCTTACTGAGACCAGTGGACTACATTGTTTCATATTTGAGAGTGTTTTAAAATTTCTGATAATGAATCGACTAAACTGATATTCGACTTCAAATTGTGAAGGAGGTTTATAACTGAAACTATAGCAGCTGCTTCGTAGCAGCTAATTTAGAATGTCAGGTTTCTGTCATATATTATCTTGAAAATTGCACATTTAAACATATATGTGTAATATAAAATATGGATGTAAATCCCATCTGGAATCATTCAAATAATATGAACCTTCTTTTTTCAAATTGGCTGCTAGCTTCAGCATCATAGAAGATTCATACTAAGCGATGAATACTGTAATACCTAATTATGGATTTTTTTAATATTCATTATTAAGAAACAATCGAACAATTGAATGAATTGAAATGAAAATTTACTTTATAATTACATATTTGATCAAATTTTTTTTTAAACATTGTACACTCACCAATATATTTGAGTTGTATTGATTAAAGAATCAAAGAAAAATGTATCGAGCATCAGTATACTTAAATCGACTTTAGATGAACTAAAATTTGTATTTAAAATCATAAGTGCATAATTTTCTGTAGTATTGTAAGATTTTCCTCTGCAATAACTGTCTTGCTTTTATATAATTTAATTTTTATCACAATATTGAAATTTAACACTTGTAATTCTTATAAAGTTGAAATTGTTACCGTTTATAATTATCACTTTTCATTTCAAGTTTTTAAATTATACCATGAATTTTTATTTTTTTAAGGAACTGTTATCATTCATTTTACTTATTGTTATAAATATAAAAAGAAATTGTGATTATGATTTAAAATTAAAAAATTAATTTTTAATGATACTGAAGTTTAAAAGGTTGGAGTCCAATGAACATTATACAAATTATTTTAAAAATATCTTATTTTAGGAAAGTAGAAAACACGGAAAACTAATGTTATCAATCATTTTGGGAGGGAAAATAAAACAAATAACAGGCGTATATATTTTTTTTATGATTTTAATTGCATTTCAACGTCTTGAACTTCAGCTTCACAATTTTAAGTTTATTTCTTACAGTGAATTAAATTGTCATGAACGAAAGTTGATATTCACCATACATGATTCATTTGTTGAGCTCAATATTTTATAATTTCAATATTTCGCCATGATGATTTCACATTGGTAACAATATTAATAAAACTTTTCGTAAAGCTTTGTAAGTGACAAAACTTTGAAAGTCTGTGAAGTTACAATTCAACTGCAAAATATAAGGATACCAACTTCAAAACTTTGATATAATTAATAAAATGAAAATTAATAATCTAAAATCACGAAAGAAATTATCAAAGATATTCGTGTCGTCAGGTAGTTGGAGTAGTTGGATAGTAATAATGAATTTATTATTATTGCAGTTTTATTAGTTATATTGCAATTAAAAAAAAACTTGTTTGATTACTTAATGCTTAGATTATGAGATAATTAATAGAAATATTAAATATTTGTGTAAATAATATTAATACTACATTTTCTATATAAGCAACGTTATTTGTATGAAGTCAATTAATATTAAAGTCTTTTTTTTTTATAAAAACAAGTTAATTGGTTAATACAAAAAAATAATATTATGGCTTTAAAAATCAATTAGCATATATTTTAAAAATTTATAAGACTTAATTATGCGGTAAATTGCATAGACAAATTTTAAGTCAACAAACTAATTTTAATACGTTTTATTTGTTATTGTGACGTAGTAGCTTATTTGTTGTTGATAAAATAAAAAATAATATTACTTTTAAATTCAAAATTTATTCTTTAATTGTATTACAATTTTTTTATTTTTTTCTAAATAATCTGCATATATAATTCATTTACATATAATTTACGTATCACATGTACAATAAAACTGGAGGAGATTTCTAAATAATTACACGTGAAACTGCAGAAAATGTAAAATATTATAAACTGTAAGTATAATGTGTCACAGACATTAAAAATGCTTTTCTAAATTTCGAATTTTTAATTTAAAATCAATGCATATCATTATAAACAGGTTTAAAAATATAAAAGATTTATCACATGCATAAAAGCATTATGTCGAAGATTATTATGTTTGTAGTTCTGATCACGTTATTAATTACAGAAACTCTTGGAAGTATCTACAGACTGCAATCGATTGATTGAAATTTAGAAAATAGCTACATAGATATTTATAATTTACATCGAAACTAAAAACCGGTATTTTTGCTAATCTAACATTTTCTATAGCTTTATGCGACATTAATATTATCAGCTTGCCATTTCTCGCTATTGGAACTTCTAAGACTGGTCGATCAATATGCGATACGATTTTCATTATCAATTTAGATAAATCATACGCATTCTGTAGAATTTACATCGGATTTTTTTGTTGCTTTCTTTCAAAACAATACAAAATAATAATTATATAAGCAGATGTTAAAAAAAATGTTTTTAAACTAATGTTTTAACAATAAGCTATTTGTACTGGGCAAGTGAAAGAAATGAAGTGTATCTGTTCAAAACTTGTGATAATATTTAAAATGTATATTTAATTGTAAAAAGATTATTTAAAATAGTTTTATATAAAAATTATTTTTCATATATTATTGAATTGAAATGAAACATTCATGACAACAAAATTAACGATTTTCAAAAAGGTAAATTTTATAGGAAAAAAATAACATATTGTTAAAACTATTGCAAAAATATTACTGCCCGGTTGATAGGTACCAAATTATCTTTGTATCTAATTATGAACAATAAAAAATAAGAAATTTATGCAAATTGTGTCTAGTTGAAAAGAGTTCATTAGCTAACGTTGGAATGTATTGTGGAAATTGAGTTAAACAAAATGTGTATTTTTTTTTTTTTTTTTTTTTTTTTTTTTTTTTTTTTTTTTTTTTTTTTTTTTTTTTTTTTTTTTTTTTTTTTTTTTTTTTTTTTTTTTTTTATGACATAAAAATCCGACGAAACGCGCACATCTTTTTTTGGAAACGTATACTAAAAGTGACATTCGCAAATGTGCCACTGGCCGCGTTTTGCAGATGAAGAGTGGCTTAGTATTACGTAACAAGAATGCGAATATAAACACACAGAAGAAGACCGACCAGTCTAGACAATCCATACACTCTGCATATATGAAATTTTTACTATAAACGTGTATAAGAATATCTTTTCAGTTTCACCCGTTCATTAATAAAATGGAAATAAAGAAAGAGAAGGACTGTATTGAAACCACTACTGATGGATAATATACTTTAAAAATACCGTTACTTGTAGGAGCAAGAAGGAAAAATGATCAAAGTGCTCGGAATAAAATCTGATTACATATGCAAAGATTTATTGTTTGATAAAGTATTTGTTTGAAAACATTTATTAACTTTAATTTACAATTTAATCTAAGTAAAAATTGAAATGCTAATCATTTCTTTCTTTGAAAGCATTTATCTCTTTTTTATATACGGCTATATCCCAAAATACATATTTTATGATCATCAAATTAATTTAAAAGTAATTTTTTCCGGTTAATCCTACAGGAGAAACAATTCAGTAAACAATAATGTTGACGAACCAAATACTTTGATAACAAAAAAAAAAAAAATAAAAAAAAAAGATTACGACTTTTCTAAAATAAAACGCGTAATTTTTCAAGATCACTTTGATTGTTCTTCGTGCGTTTATTAACACTAGTTTAATATTTATTTAGTTATGATGCATTGTTAATGACACTAACGCTTTGCACACATTTTCCAAAACTGTTGCTAAATCCCGTTCTGATGAGTATTCGGTAAGGAGTCACCACAATTTTGTTTAAAAAATTTACAATAACGTACAAAATATCGATTGATAAAAATTCATTACGTAATTGATTTACATATATTTTAATTATATGTGGTGAAGTTTATATAATATTTTTATTTAAGTCATTAACACGTCGTGGTATATTTATCAAGAAATATACACGAGTGTAAAAATAACGGATAATCAACGTTATTTCAATGCAATCAACATGGAATTTTTTTTTTTTTTTGCAAAGTATTATTCCTCTTCTACATTTTCTTATGACATTAATTATTGTAGATTTTTTAACGAAATTGTTTTATTTGATACCGAAAGGCCTAACGCATGAACGTCCGAATTTATTATACGACCGTAATTCTACGTACAATGAAATTTGAAGAAACGCTGAACTCATTTGAAGACTTGCACGTCTAAGCACATTATAAGCAAAGCTTTTCTGCTACTATTTATATATGTAATTTTTTTGTTTATATGGAAATAATAAATCTGTTAAAATGATATTTCTCTTTCAGCTTAATTATACGGAGGAGGACAATTTTCTTGTGAATTTTACCATACCAGATGGCATTTTTTGAGGACCGACTTTCGTCATGAGAAAAATTGCAATTTTTATAATAAAAATTAATATGATGATGAATGAGAACGTTTACCATACTCATAGTAAAAATGTTGTAACTTTAACCACAAATAATGGCAATTTTTCTTTTACGAAAGTCTGTCCACGAAATGCCATCTGGTATGGTAAAATTTGCAACAACAAAACTTTCTCCGTGTAGTTAAGTGAAGACTAACGTTTTAAACAAAATTTAAACTCGACAGTTTTATTATACACTATATTTCGATATTTTATTTCGTATTTTCTTTATTAATTTTTTAAAAACAAAATAATCCAAAGGAAACCATGAACTGTTTTTTACGTTGAATTTGATTGCTTATTATGCATGTTCAAAAATATTAATTTGGAATGTCAAACTATTATTTCTGATGTTTTTGAGGTCACTTTCGAATGACGCTGAGATAATGTTGACAAAGTTATGTATTTAATCTTAATTTTCAAAGAAAATACATAATAAAAAATGTACTTTTCTAATTTTTTTTTATTTGCGAAATCTTTCGAAAAAGTGATCCTGATATCCAAGACATAAGATCACGTTTAGAAAAACAATTTTTTTCCAATATGTCGGTTGAAAGGATTGCTTTTTTTCGGTTTAGACATTTCGGTCTTTATAAGTTTTCATGCTTTAGAAGACAAAATATCAATTATCGGGGGTTTAAGGTCGCTGATCGTGATCTTGTAATGGGGGGCTGTTTTTATTAATTGTCTTGCAAATGTATGGTTAAATTAGTTTTTTTTTTTGTAAATTTTCTCAGCGGAATTCTAAAAAGCGACCTCAAAAACATCAATGATGGTTTGGCAATCTAAATATATTTATGTATTTTTGAAAATGTGGGGAACAATCAAATTTGACGTTTAAAAATTAGTGCACTTATTGAGATCAAAGTCAATCTTTTAAGGTGACACGCGTTACAATTGTATTTTGTTGTATTGATACATTATTGCTAATTCATGCAAATGTTCAAATGCTACTACTGAAGACCGCGATGGACGTTTATGGGTTATAACGACAATGGTAAGTAATGATCTCACAAAATTTGGAAACAGCTCATCAAATTCTTTCAGGTAATAACATATATACGTTATGTACACATTCGAGAGCAAAACAAAAGTTATTGTTAAAACGGAAACAGGTCATTATATACAAGATATGTACTTTAGAACTTATTTTCTGCTGCCCACTTCAGGAAAGTTCATTCAAAATAGATTAATATTAAAAATAATAGGCTGATTGTATCTTTGTCTTGTAACATTGTGCCAAGGATGCCTTTGGCTCATTGCTTTACAAAACAAAGGTACCGTAAATAGCATAATTTCAACTTATATATACATAGGGATGAATTGCATCACTTTTTGTGATACCAGATTTGTACTTCAAAAAAAAAAAAAAAAAAAAAAAAAAAAAAAAAAAAAAAAAAAAAAAAACAAAAAAAACAAAAAACACATTTTTTAAGAAGTTTTAATACAAAATTGGATTGCCATTTTATCATTTGGCAATGCATGGATGATCCTTACGTAAGGCTATAGTAAGATTCGAATCAACTCTGACACGGATTTTACTAAACCACAACATATATTTATAATTATTTGGAATCAACACTATTTTTTCGTTTTGTCGCTCGTGTATGGTAAGAATTTTTTTGGCTGTTTCCAAATTGGGTGAAAAATCTGGGTGTGTTTACTTTTAGCTGGAAGAATACGATCGTATAGGCCCGAGGTCGAAAAATGTTACATTTCGAGACGTGTCGGAAGCACAGTCAAATTCCAAAAGTATTAAAGTTGCGAAGCTGAAGTACTTTTTTTTGAGGCTATTATCTACCCCCTTTGGAAACATAAATTCAACACATTTAATAATATCTAATAAATAACGAAGAAATATTTATAAGCGCCAAAAGCCCCAAATTGAAAACTGTACTTTCGCTTCACTTCGTCATTGTTTGCTTTATAAGATATTGTTTTGAAGTCAATATAAAGTAATAATAATTAGCTTACTTCCCGCGTAAACATCTTTTCAGTGATTTTATTATGGAAACACTATTATTGAGATTACTTGTGTTTGTAGTATCGTTTGTAAACCCTCCTCCATTGTAAGGGCTTTCAAAGTCAATACGATAGATAAATTATTAAAATAAATAAATAAGTAAATATTTTGGATTGACATTCACACGGGTGTATACGCAACAATGTTACGGGTACGGGCAATGATGCCAAGTTTGAGATGATAAAATGTATGTTTATTCGTTCGTTATACCATTTAATTTCCGACTGTTTGTCGCAAGGAGGATTTACGTTCTCGATAATACAAAAAGCCCCACAAATCCTTGTTCGAGTAATTTATATACATTCTCTGTCCTGAAACATTAAAATGGCTAGAAAGTGTATCGACCGGTCGGACGAGAATGTTCAGGTGGTCTTCCAGCAAAAGTCGAAGCACAAACCCTTAGAATAAGGCGAATGTTTACGAGTCGTCTTGGCAACATGACGAGGGCGTGAGTGAGAGATGAATGGAATGAGAGAAAGAGAGAGAAAGAGAGAGTGCGAGCGTTTAAGGCTGATAAGACGTTAAGCCACTGATTTTCATTTCCAGAGGCGGTGATTGCGAACATCTTACCCATGGTGCAAGAAGTCCAGCAGAGCGTCCATTGGCCACGGTGCACGATGAGTCGGCACCATTATTTTTAAGCAACGGCAATGTCTACTCGATGGAAGCGTCGTCGGACGCCAATGCAAAGCCTGCAAGCTGCTGCCGAGTACCGCCACCATCGAAGGCCGAGACAAAAGTTTCGCGGCCGACGAGCGGTGGAGGCTGCAGGGCAAACGCCAGGTTAATGGAAACCTCGTACGATTGCCGGTGCGAGGAGGACCTGCTGCTGCAGACACATGGGTGCTCGTCCTACCATTATCATCACTATCGGCAGCAGCAGCACGTGGAACATTTCGAGACGGAATTTTAGCAATAACATTGGAATCGCGGGGGGCGTGCGAGAGAGAGAGTCAGTTTCTCCGTATACACGCGCCACCGTTGCGTCGCGCATTTATTATCTAAGACAATAGTTTTAAGGCGTACTAGCCAGATATACGCGAGTTGAATAAATGTTTACTTTTGTACAGAGTAGTATATTGTCTTATCTTTGTTTGTTCTAGGACAATAGTTTTAAAGATTACAATACGGTTGTAAACACGAGCTGAATAAATGTTTACTTTTGTACAGAGAGTCTATTGTCTAATCTGTGCCGGCCTTGATTGGTCTACGCTCGTCTACGGTCATTCATCGCGCGTTACACAATTCGTTTAGCATCGTATAAACACAACTACAATTTATAGTATATATACTGTGTATCAGACTACAATATCCATCCTACACCTTCAGGAATTCCCGAAACAACTTGACACCGAGGGTCGGGCACGAGGCGGTAAATCGACAAATAAGTTGTTTTTCATGTTGTTTATTAATTTTGAGAATATACATATGCTTAAATCGAACGGAGACAAAAAAAAAAAAAAATACATAAGGATATAGATAATAGTACATTTTCAATAAAATTCATCATCGTGTTGTCTTTCTGAATGCACGAAATCAACGCTATTATTACTCGTAATTTTAAATTGCATACAAAGGACACAGTTTTTCATCCTTAACAGGAAAGAGAGAGCCTGTAGTAAAAATCTGTGTCCATCACATTCACGCTAAAGTCACGCTTTATTAGGTTGCTTAAGCGCGCTGCTTAAAATAGTGTAACGTACGTGCGATTCGAGTGTGAATTTGGACATTCAAATTACAATGACAAATTATAGCATTTCCCTTATACTCGACGGGGTTTTGATGAATTATCGCGCGATAGTAAAAATTGATCAAGTATAAATAATAAATACTGTAAAATTTACCGTTTATCATGTAGGTAAAGTTTGTATCACATAGTTTTATGATAATGTAAGCGCCCGAGCAAAACTTTCATCATTTGACAAAAAAAGCGGCGAGACTCGCTTAATTTCACCGATTCGCGTACGAAAAAATGACAATAATGGCAAGAACGCGCTTGAAGAAGGCGCACTTGAGCATTCTAAAATGCCGACGTTTCATTTGAATCACTTTTCACGCAGTTTTCGCTCTGATTACGTTATTATAGTAATACTAGGTTGTTGTTTTTTTTTTTTTTTTTTTTTTTTTTTTTTTTTTTTTTTTTTTTTTTTTTTTTTTTTTTTTTTTTTTTTTTTTTTTTTTTTTTTTTTTTTTTGCTGCAATACATTTAGCGACATGCGTTAGACAGCAAAGGACGTCCATTCGGCGTGCCAAATCGGTCCACGTGGGATTAACCAGAAACGACGATAATAAACTTGCTACCACGCTGCCAAAGAGCGCGCGCGTCGATTGCCGCTATCAAAGTACGGTATACGACCGCGATCGCTGCTAGTAGATCTTCGGGTTAGTTGGACTCTCGTCAACAAATCCCCTCGTCTTAAGCCCATTCTTCAGCAGCGAGACGCTGCGATGGATTGTGCCGTTTGCGAGAAATACGAGGGAAGCCATGTTTTCTGTTTTATTTGTTTTGTTTGTTTTCGCGACGGAAAGAATAAAAATCATTACTTTATAAAAATATATTTCTACCTGCGCTCGTCCTTCTCGCTCCGGTAAAGCGGTTGGAAATTCGCTGATTTCGGAGTGCCAGTGGCATCTGTGCGCGGGCGGGCAATTTATTTTTTTCGTTTCTGTGTTTTTTCAAACAATACAAAGCCCTGTATCTGATAAATAATAGCGCAACGCCGCCAGTGTCTTCTACCGGCATTAAAAACATCGAGCGTTTCGATACGACAAATGGACTTTGCAATGGTGCAGAATAATCCTTCTTTCTTAGGACAAGTATTTCACCTTGAAATACAACATTTTCATTTACGATTTACTTCCACACATCGTTCAAAAACTGAATATAAAATATATATATAAAAAAATGGTTTTTTCAAAGGCCAAAATAATATGGTTAGTTTCAGTTAAAAAATGAAACAAAAACACAAAAAAAAAAACTTCAAATTATGAATATCTATATGGATTTCCGCAACCGAAATGCGTACTTTTTTTAAAAATCCGTAAGGGCGTAATAAAAGACCGCTTTATTCAGATTATTTACGTTCTAACCCGTAAAAGGGACCGAAGCGACGTTCGCTTTCCGAACGGATGCTGTAAATCGCATTTCGAGGTAATGACTTGTTGTGCGCGGGACTTCGCGTCTCATTTGATGCTTGGTTACTGTCCAGTATCACGTATTCCCGTTTATCGTTGTCGTCGTCCGCCGTCAGATCTTGAAGGACCGCTTCGAAATTGTCCAATGTTGGATAAAATTGGGCGCATGCTGCTTCGGCTTGATCTGCTGCCTCGTCATTACCTGTTGCGTTCTCTTCGTGCACGGCCTGCTGTTGCGGATGCTAGAAATTATTGTCGTCGTGTAATAAATACTGATTGGGGAAAAAAAAAAAAAAAAAAAAGGAAAAGAAAAAATACAATGTCAATGTAAGAGACGCACGCGCATTGTCTTTTCTGTTAAGATACTTATTCGATAAAAAGGACAATGATAAATTCAAACCTCCTCGGCACTGCTACTGGCTTGAGGCCTCGACTGGTCGGCTTCCGCCAAATCCTCGTTATAACCTGGCGTACTCGAAGAAACGTACGGTGAAATATTTGCGGCTGCCATCTCGAAATCCTACATAGAAATCACGAATTCTAAAACATTTCTATTATTCGTTTAGATAGAATAGAAAACATGACTTGCGAAAAGTATATATATAAATTCTACCGAATAATTAATAACGATATTAGCTAGACTGCTGGATATTGGTATGAAAAGTTGACAAAAGTTTTGAGCAATCTACTCTCGTATATACAGGTCAAAGGGATCGAGTATAAATTCCTCTTACGGTAATGTCCACCTCTTTCACGACTGCTGCGTCGCGCGTTGACGTCGACGATCTCGCGGACGCTTGTTCCGTCGCTTCAACGAAATCTTCTAGGCAAAAGTGCATGTTGCTCGTATTGTTATTGGCCCCGGTATACTGAGGATGCTCGAGATCGTCGTCGCTCGACCCCGAACTATTACTGAATGCTATTGTCGGTCCCGTGCTTTCGTTCTGTAGTATTTGAAATCAATTATTATAAAAAATGAAAAAGAAAAGAAAGAACATTCTTATCGAAAACTACAAACCATTCGTGATGCGAGAGAATTTAGGGAACGTATCAGGCGATATCGTAGTCTTTCGTGTTCGCTGATTTTCGCTATCTTGCTGAGCACCGTGCACAAATACGACTGCTTGTCCGCGTGCGACGTCACCAGAGAGTTCAAGACTCGCTTTAACGCGACACTGAAAGAAAATTTGTCCATTTGTCTTTGTTTATTACTTACGCGATAGTGGGGTTGATTGCGTTTGAATTACGCGTGTTTTCTTAAAAAAGAATACTGACATTTTTTTTCGTTTGCTAATCTCTACTTATCGTAGATACCTCATGTTTGGAACTTCGTCGTCGGAGTACGCTGGTAACAACTGAGCCACCGCGTTGTCTTCCCAAAAATTATCCGTCTGTTGCAGCGGCGGATTATCGTTGGACAAAATATTATTCCGCGTTACCGACGATTTCCTTTCGAGTCGCTGCTGCAAGTTAGAAGGTAACTGCAGATTTAACGAGTACTGTGCCTCGTTGGGAGTCGGCAAATTGTCTGGTCCGTGTTCTCTGTTGCATTTGTCTTTTCTGCAAGAAAAAAAGAAGACATCTTTTTATAAGTGCACAATCATTATCCGGATAACTTGTGTAAAAAATGTTGCAAAAACCGTCTTAATATCCGTCGCATTCGTGAATATAACACTATACACAAGAAGACAAAATTCGTTGATTTTTGATTATTCGGAAAAACATTGATTTTTCGAAATTCCCAGTTTTCCGCCATTAAAAAAAAAAAAAAAAAGAGAAATGTAAAATGGAGCTATAAACCACGACTATTTGTCTACATTTGTCCACGATTTGGAAGCAATCTACAACCGTTATCTACTTAGAATAAAAAAAATCTGTATTTTTTCAAATAAAATCCGCCATATTGTTTTTCTAAGGCCTTTCGATTTGTCATCGAACCGTCGTTTTAGGCGTTCATGGGTGTAATAGAAACGATAAATCATTGATTCTCTACAACATCACTAAAAACGAAAGAGAAAAACTTACACATGTGTACTGTTGATGACGGGAGCAGCCGCCGAATTAGTTGAAATCGCATTGGACGAAATGCCGGCGGCGTAATCGGTTACGGTTTTCGACGAACCGGACAGCAAATTCTGCCTCGAATAGCTGAAAGAAACGAAAGATTCGTTATCGTTAAAATGAAGAAGTTTAAATTAGTCTTTGAAAAATCTCAGCAAACGCAATTTTGTCAAGGTCGTGCAAACGTCATCAATTTCTGCGAATTGCGAAAAAGATAAGTTGTGAGGAATGACGTCGGTATTTTAATACAGAAAATGGAACTCTTGGATGCAGCAGTTAGTAAAAGGCCACTGTCAAAATATTTCGATGACGATGTCAATTTTGCAAATCAATTTAAATTGAAACTCGAGCGCTAACTTCGTTCGTTATGTGAATAGAAATATTCGCAAAATTGATACCGCATCAGAGGAGGTTTTAGTTGTAATTTCGATCAGAATGTTTTGCCCTCGCAAAATCTTAACGGTCCATTAATAGAGAAATAATAATAGTCATCCAAAAATCACACATAGTTTACAAAATGTATTTTTTGCAACGAGCAACCAATTGGTAAGATGCCTTGTCAAACAATTTTCAATTCAATTTACGTACCCGTGATGTGCACCCCCTACATACCACCAAAAGCCTCGCGTCACTCTAGTTTCTCCAATGCCAGCCGATTTACTATAGTACTTATTTGTCAAAGTGCGTGTGTCGAGCCATCAAGAAGTAGAATATTGCTAATTTCTCCTCGCCATTGCCGCAAGGTATTTACGAATACATATTTTGCGATTTTGCATTTTAGTTACAAAGAACGGTTAAAAAAAAAAGAAAAACCAAAATTGACAAGTGCGTGCACTACTCGGGTTCGACCGTGCTTGAGGAATTTATTTGTGTAACGGGTAATTAAAATTTGCCATATTTTATTACAATATTTAAATAGATTACTTCCGAATACTCGACAGAGTCTTGTTTTACAATTGTTGGCTGCTCAGCAGCGATAATTTAATTTCTTACTACTATTGACTATTTTTAAAATAATTCCATGTCATTATTATATACATTATATTAAAACAGTTGTAGGTTTGACAGTAAAACTGTTTGATTTCATTTCTTACGTTTATTCAATATCTTCGCTAATAATGCAATAATAATCTTTATAGTTATTAATGAATGTTTCTCGTTTACGCGCAGAATATTTTGACATACAGTATAATCCAAACAAACATTTCCTCAAAACTTTTCATCAGCATACTGTACATATTGCCGTTCCGGTAAGAGAGAGAATGGATACAAAAGTAACACTTTTACCGCTCCTTTTCGTCACTAGAATACGAATGACCAATTCCATTATCGCCCTATCCGTAACTCAACTCAGCGAGACGATTAATTTACGGCAGAAAACCCTTAAAAACCTACGAAATTTCTTTCATACATTGATCTTTTTTCGAGTATTGTTTTTACGCTGAAGCACCTCTGGCAGGGTATTGACTTTAATTAAATACAAAAAAAATTTACACTTAATTCATCGACGATTCTAAGAATTCGTCAGTTTTTTAGATTGTTTTTGATACCCTCATTTATTATTTATTTTTTTAAAATGAAAAATGGCAATGTGCATTAAAATATATCTATCTTCGGTACTTTTTATTATTTTGATATACCGGTACGTTAAAAATCGATTTTAGATTTTGCTATGCTTGATTTTTATTTGTTATCGTGGCATTGAATGATTTTAAAAATCCTTTTTTCAAATTTAGCGGGTTTTTGGTGTTTTTCTGTTTTACCCAGTGATAATCGAAAAAATAGTCGCATTTTGGCCTGTAAAAACGTCAAAAGCCGAAATTGGGAGCCAATAGAAACGATGGTTTTTAAAATAATATGAAATGTAAAATTTAGACAATTCTCACAAATTTGTCAATCCATATTGAGAAATATACAATTTCACAAAAATTTACACGAATGGCTAAGAAAATTGCATTTGTACATTTTCATGAAACAATACGTCGCAAATGTATAGCGATGCATATGGTGATAAAGGGACAGATGAGAAATTACAATATTTTTACAGATGAAAATGAATATCAGACATTTTATTGTGTGACATGGGGGAATCGGCTAGAATAACTTCTTATTCCCGACGTCCTGCCTTGTCGTGCCACTTTTGTAACCATATAAATTCCCAACAAATAAAAAAGAAAAAAATATAAGATTTACCTGAAGATTCGAAAAGCAATAATTTTTTATCTTGCACGATTATCTACTCTTACGCCGGTTACTTTTGTATCCAAATTTCCATAAACATTTTTCGTCGTCAATCGGAAGCCACCATTAAATTGAAATACGCCTAGAATCTATGAATATCATTAAGATTCGCGTACCTTCGGAAATTATCCCAATAGTTGTTGGCGCGATTTCCCGGCGGCACCTGATTATTGAGCTGTTGCTGCTGCTGTTGGTGCTGCTGCTGCTGCTGTTGCTGCTGCTGCTGCACATTTGGTGGATGCTCCGGACGTAAAGGTGCCGCTGATGCTGGTGAAGAGTTAGGTAAGGACGCGAGATTCGGCAAGGAAGAACTTGGCGGCAAGGCAGCCTCCGCAACGTTACCGAAGTGGTGACGATCAAGGTTCGAATGATCTTCGATCTTCGGCGTTTGTTGGAGTTGCAATTGCATCTGCGTCATAGCCACTCGCATCGACTGCAGTTCGCGTTGTTGAGCCCACAGAAGCTGACAGCATTGCTGGATCGTCGTCGACATCATTTGGAGTTGTTGAGCTTGAGAACCCAACACCAGCTGACGATAGTATTCCGCCGAACCGACTGTACGTAATTGGGAAATAATTAGAATTAATTTTGAAGGTCATACTGGTGTTCCCAATTACGAATAAATGAAACGTACCTTGTTGAGGTTGATTAATATGAGGAGCTGGAGGGGATTCCCACCAGTTTATGCCGTATCCGTTGTCAAGGATAGGCTGCGCTCCAATATCCAAGAGATTGGCAGACGCCGAAGCAGCACCCATACTGTGATCGTGAGATCCAGGAGCTGAAAATGTGATCAAGTTTAATTTTGCAATTAAATCTAACGATTTGTATTAAAAAATTATAAATTCTCCCACCATTGGACTAATCTTTATAACTGCTTATCTCGCAATGTATTTGAATTATGTATGTGTAATGAAATGAAACCTTACCGTCTGCAGACGGAGGTGGCCAGAGATTAGCGGGGCTGCTATTGTGACTGTGGTGGGAATTGGAACCCCGTCGACTGGACCAGTCCGGCCAGACCACCTCGCTATGATTTACGCTCGACGCATGGCTATGATCCTAAAATAGTTAAAAAAAATTTAAATAGCCAAATAGTTGAGAGACGTATTTGAATTGAAACGAAGGAACTATCTATCAGTACTTTTTTCATGTAATCTTCCAATTGTCTTTGTTTATTTTGCGTTTGCCTGGCGTCAACGTTGTTATTATTGGTTGAGAAATTGTTGCTCTGCTTTCTCTCGCTGGAAGACGGGGCAGTAATCACCGGGGGAGTCGAACAAGACTGTGAAGAATGATGTTTCGTGGATGCTGCCGGCATCGAAGCCTGTCTCAAGCGTTGGAGCTCAGCTCGCGCTGTCATTACTAATGCCTGCTGTTCCTTGAGCTCTTTTGTCAGACTCTAGAGTATATATGAATGAGCATATAGGCATATCCCAAGTAGCACAAACGTCTTAGAATATCCCCAGAATGTCTCATAATGTCTCCAGAATGTCTCATAATGTCTCCAGAATGTATGTACATTCTGGAGACATTCTGAGACATTCTGGAGACATTCAGTGCTACATGGGATATGATGTTGGGCATTCTTACTTGTTACTGTATAACAATACGATTCAACGAGCAACGTTTATCATCGTCCGTCACATGACAACGCATGAATATTCAACGACAACCCTCACACTATTGCACCCAGCACAATCGGTCCCAGCGAACTATAGCCAATGATCAGACGCACCGTATAGAGCTCAGTAATAAATGCACGAAGCACCGAGCATGGATAAACCGTTCACGATGCCGAAAACTACCGACGGATGCCGATAGTATGCCACAAATTCGAATCTTAATATTTATTTTTGTCACACTTGCACAAATTCGCGGTCTTTCCGTGCCGGTAAAGCAGTCGGAAAGGTGTCGATTGCAGCCAATTGTTTGACGACCGCCAGGCTTTTTCTTTGCACGGCCACGAATTTTCATGCAGATGTTACAAAAAGTACTGTATATATAATTACCTGGAACTGTTCAACAGTCGGAGTGTCAATAGAATCTGATCTCTTGTTTCGATTGGTATCATCGGCGTCGGAGTTATGGACTGAATTGTACAGCATGTTCGTATCCTGTTCTCCGCCGGTCACGTCGACGTCGTCGTTTCCCTCTACATTCGCGTTTCCTTCGAGTTCAGGATCGGAATCGGGATCGTCCGCAGATTCTCGAAGTCTCATTGATAGTTCCATAAAAGTGTTCATACGAGATATCTGGGCTTTCGTAACATCCAGTTCATCAATTTCATGTTTCACGTTCCGAGAGTTATCTGCGCTCTAATTGATTTAATTCAAAATTTAAATTTACATTATTAAGAACATATTATTTCAGCCTTTAATGTCTTTGATATATAAATATATAGTCAATCCTTATTTATAAGTATAATATTCGACGCAATAAGACTAAAATAGACCGTTCGAAATGAACATTTCTGTAAGGCCAATTAAACATCAAATTTGTGACGAATTTATGATGGAATTTAAGACACCGTAAAATGGTGCCTCAAATCTATCATTTACTTCACGTCGTAAAGAAGTCTGTGAAATGTCCTTTTACGTTAGGTGGGAAAATGAAAAAAAAGGCAAAGAAATGCAAACTTACGCAGAGCCCCTCTTGATGCTTATCGAAACCTTGAATCTCGGCAATTATCTGGTTCATCTGGATCTTCTTGGACCGTAGTTTCGATAATTTTTTTGCAAGCAGCGATGTTTCATTTTCGATTTTGTCCGCTTTGCTGTCCGAGACTTTTTGTCCGTTAGCGGACGGTATCTCCTGACCTTCCTTTTCCTCTAACAATAGGGCCTCCTGGGCCTGTCGCGCTTCTATCAGCTTCTCACGAACTTGTTGCTGCATATCTACGAGATTAGCCTGGTGTTCCTGTAACGTCGCCAGTTTCTTCTGGGATTCTTCCATCTTCTTGCGCAACTGTGCTTCACGAGAGTGCTCTTCGTTATCGTCGTCGACCCCGTTCTCGCAATTCTGTTTAGAGTAAAATTATCATCTAAGTTATTAATCTACTACATTTCTCAGCTCACCGTTTAAAAACGTTGTTACTAAAAAATAGCAATGAAGAAGATTAATATAAATAACAAACATTATCAACGATATTACTTATGTATATTGCAAAATGCTGGTTTACTCTTTTTCTTAACTTTACAACAAAGTAATTAAAATGTTATATGATGAACACTCAGCAACAATATTTGGTAAGAGATGTCTTTAATATTAGAAAAATGGGTGGTGTTTAGCCCTTCAACGTCCAAATGTGCAGAATTTGCATACGGATTTCAGCATCGTTTTTTGTATATAGAAAAAAAAAAAAAAACGTTGAAAATGGAGACCTCCATATCCATCTATTTTTGAGGTCGATCTTTCGAATGGCGCAGTTAAAATTTCCAAAATATAATGTCTAACATATTTTTTGTTCCAGATATCTGCCTAAAACTGCGATAATGCGCTGAAAAACGATATCGAGCGGGGTTTCAAGATCTCACGACGGCCGTCATGCAACAAAACTTGTTGCAACGCATGCAACAAAACTCTCCGGTTCGACAAAAGATTCAAAACAAGAATCATGCATAGAACGGACTGGAAAGAAAACAAAATCCTTGTGGATAAGAATG
>JAPYZR010007062.1:0-11739 GCA_030522945.1 Trichopria nigra
TGTTTTAATTTCGACCTATAACTTGAGAAGTTCATCATTATCCCACATATATTTTTCATGCGCAGCTTCCGAGTTAAAATCCAGAGTTTTTCGAATTTACATTTTTCTTCTTTTTAATAAATTAATATCATCGTATTACCGATGATTGAGTAATTGGAGTGAAGATCTTTAAAAATCCTGACGTTTAATAAAAGATATCTTTAATCCGTGTCCAATATTTTATGTTTTAATTACGTTTTTTATAATTTTGATAACTTTTATAAGGTTTAAAAAATATATAATTAGAGGTACTTTCCTTACTCTATACTTTATTCAACGATTCCTTTTTCTTTTTTTGCAAAGTAATTAAAAGAAAATACAGAAGCTTCGTCGCAATAATGTAAAGTTAGAGTCATTAAAGAGATCATTTGAATATTCGATTCTATACCGACAATTATTTAATCCATTATTATTATTATTGTACGGCAGGTCGTTATTTTG
The DNA here is from genome assembly GCA_030522945.1 of Trichopria nigra. NCBI lineage: Eukaryota > Metazoa > Arthropoda > Insecta > Hymenoptera > Diapriidae > Trichopria > Trichopria nigra. Next base: position 481 of record JAPYZR010007062.1, read on the forward strand.
TTTCATGCGAGCAAATCCCGTCAGTTGTTTTTAATGGTACCGACGTCGAGTGTATACGAATTCGAGATTTGTTAAAGTAATTCGAACGATTTCGTATAGGCTCCGCAGGAAAATTCAATTATTCGGAGAAAAAAGGGGTGAGAGTTGAACACTGAATCGGAACAATCTTAGTAAGATAGCAAGGCATGACCCAGTTTCGAACTAAAAACCGTCAGCCTCTAATGGCGGTCTCTCATCCTTAACTCGGTCATAGCGTGAAATAGTACGCTAAACTTTAAGATGTTATTTGTCTGATATAACATATCGAATTGCCACTTTCCTGGTCTGCTTTCAGACACCATGCATCGCGTTACTTCGTATACGCCATTCCGAATTATCCCACGGAAAATAATTATTCGACAAAATCGATATGCATTTGCATATCAACCGCCGCTGAAACTGGCAGCTGATTGATGACATCACTCGTAATTAATCAATATTTAACGAATCTTTGCCGTTTGTATGAGTAATTGTTCTATTTGTTTGTCTATACAATTACACTAAATTACGTCTACATTATATACCACTTATAGAATAGTGTAAAATTCAATTTTTTTATAAAGACAATAAGTTATATTATAAATTTAGTACTCTCAGTCCATCTTGAAGAATTTTTAACCATCGTTCGAGTAATTGATATGCATTCACAACAAATTTATCAATTTTACAGATATTTTCTGCAATAGAGATTAGGAATTGGCTGTGTGAATGTATAAAAGAATAAAGATATTACAAATTGTATGAAGTGTAGGAACTCTGGTGGAAAATGTATAGCTATTTGAGCTGGCTAACATCCAAAATCCAGACATGTTTTGTTCCCATAATCCGTTCATTTAAGGTCAGCTCGAAATGTTCAGAAATGGCCAGTTTAAAATAGATTATCGTTTTTTATATTAATTGATTTGTCAGATCTTATGTAGGGTCCATCTGCACAATACTCAGACAAATGCCAAAACGATATTTAATTAAATAATTATCGTGGAATTTTTTTGGAAAAAGAGGATCGTTAGCATGGTAAATACTTGATTTGTCTAAGAATTGGCTAATAAGTGTTTTTAGTTCTACCAGTGTGGGGTCGCTTCTTTTAATCGTTTTTTAAATTGAAATTCTTCTTAATAAACAGTTCATTGTAACATTGGAGGCAGAATGTATTCAATTATATGCTTTGATGGGTCATTCCATTTGGGAAACAATTTATTTAATTGAGCAATTAAAAAAGACTGATAGTTGTAGAAAATTAACTGTCTTAGAGACTAGATTTGGTACCAGAAACAAACGAGTTGTCTGTGTGTTTTTTTTTCTTTTTATTTGCTATATGGAAAAAAGTTACTTTGGAAATTGCATCGTGTAAGTTCGCATTTGTAAAGACAATTATTATTTTCTAATTTACCATTATTATTTTTTAAACTTTATGAAATCTTTAAATTTATTGACAATAAAATTTATTAAACCCGTCGTAAATTTTACTAAAAATAATACAAATATTTTTTAAATTATAGGAAAACCCGTTATTCAAATACCAAATTCTCGCATTTAGAATTTGTAAAAATGAATGTGTAATTTAAAAAACAATTATCAATTACAACCAACATAATTCGACTGACTTACTAATCAATTGCTGGTCATTCTGAAATATAAATTAAATTGTACAGAGAAATCCAAGTTATATACTAAATTCACAGTCTGTAAATCAAATTTTATCACGATAAATAATTAATTAAAAAAATATGCAATAAGAAAATAATAAGACACCATGCTCGATATTAAAAATCGAAATGATTACGAACTGACTGCACATGTTTGTCATTCAATTCACTTCAATGTTACAACGCCGCTATTACGTTTACACAAATTAAGTAAAATTTAATTATCCATTCATAATTTGAACTCATCCCCGAAATATAATTAAGCGGAAAATCCAACAATATTCACAAACCACCCATTATACAGCGTAACAATGGCAAGAAACAATGAGCTTCAATTAAAACAAACAAATTAAAAATAAGGTAAAATAAAAAAGAAAATAACACAAAAATATGAAAAATAAAATATTTAAATAAAGTAAGTACAAAATTGATTCCAATTTGCCAAATTCCCTAGTAGAATTTTGAGCGTGACACTTTGGGCCCCAGCCGGAACCCTTACTTTAATAGGGATCCCGGCCAGGACCCGATGTGTCACGCTCAACAGGACCCGATGTGTCACGCTCAAAATTCTACTCGGGTTGTAGCGATTATTTGAAAAATTGCTGAAATTATTTATTAATAATGTTCAATACCATTTGAATCATCTGGCGCTTATTTTCGAGTGCTATACCTTCATGTCAAGCCTCTTTAACAAAGTTCATAATTGTTTTTAGTTAAATTTTGCCATTTGTTTTTTTTTTTTTTTTTTTATCACATCCGATTATGTCACTCAATGTTCCTCGTTTGTTCAACTTTAAGTCATGTATCTTAATTGAAAACAATCTAATCTTTCGTTTTAATTATTTATTGTTCATTCTTTATCAACGTTTGCCCCATTTAATAATTTCCGTCTTGTTTATTTTTACCACGTTTGTTTATTTTTATTACTTATGAAAAATTTCATTAAAAAAGTAAATTTTAGAAAATAGGTAAGTTACAAAAAATAAGTAATGTTAAATTCTTACGCGGTTGCAAGAGTCGTATAAAAGAACGATGCTGTTGGATGAACAAGAATAAAACTATTGCCGAGTTGTCGGCCCATAATTGAAACATTGAAACACACCGCATTTGCAACGAGTTTCACCGCGGTGTATCGCATTTAATTAAGAGTTTGTTTTATCCGGAACAGCCGCATTCAGGGGCTTTGGAATGTTCTTCAAACCAAATTCCCGCGATTCGCAACCGTGTAAAACCCGAATCCTATCATTTCCATTCAATTTGCGATCGACCTTCGTCGTGAATTCTGCACGGCGCTTCCCTTTGGATCTCGTCTGAATCCTTCATACATGGAATCTAGATCAGGTACTTCCACTGCACATCTTATTGGTTTTCGAATGCACCGACGCTATACTTCATGTGCCCCGGTATATAGTGCCTCGCCCTTCAATAGAAAATGTATATCACGGCCTCCTACAAAACGTAAATTAGACCACGATAAATGCTTTTTCCTCACGATTTTGCTCAAAGTTACATATATACATAAATGTGTGTGTGTGTGTGTGTAATTCGTGGACCCCAGGAATCGAATTCCCGAATACGCGTAGAATCACACACGCGTCGCGAATTCAATTTCCCTTTACGATAAATAAACGTGTTATAATAAACCTCTCATTGTCAGTGTAATTGAGCTTTAATTCGTATTATCCAGCTTCAACATACCCAAAACCATGATACGGGACGAACGAATACACGCTCCGCGTTGATTGACGTTTCAATGTCGGCTTCTTTATTTCCGCGATTAAAATTTTTTTAATTAAAATATTCAGAACATTCCGCGCCGCGACGTCATGCACGTAAATGGTACGTATTTGGAAATAGGTTTTCAGAACGAGAAATGCGAATATAAATATTGCAGCGATAGTCAATCTTAAATCTGACCCAGTGGAGTGCATATAAGGAGGAAGGCATAAACTTGTATCGCAGTCGCGAAATCGCAGTATGTGTATCTAACAGTGACGTAATCCCCCCGATAGCGAGTGCTCGAGCATTAAAATACCGAAACTCCATGTTTTCATTTCGAATTATCTGAAATCTATTTGGAATACAAATACTCCATTGTAAAGAGATTTCGGTATGCCTCTAGAAATCCTCAAGTGAAAAAGACATATATATTATTTATAAATGAATTATGTAGATCCACTTAACAGCGATCATCTAAATCCAAGTTTTACCCCAAATATTAATTGTCTAAGATTTTCAAAGTACATATGACTCGACTTGCTCGCATAATGCGGATTTTATGATTAAAAAAAATAATTTTTTTTTTTATTGTTGATAACGGGGAATTGCTTTTGTAACGGTCGTTTTCAAAATAGATTACATATACAGTTACAATGAAAAATGTATATTAAAAAGTAATTTACTTTTTCGACTTTTAAAATTGCGACACTTTTTCATAATTGAAGCAACTCTAATGAATAATTTCGACAAATCTGCTCAAAGCATTATGCCATATATAATAGATAGAATATCCAACATGAAATACACAAAAACGCTTAATCTCGAGAAAATAACGTTTCTGGCTCCAATACCGTACTACTTAAGGATTTGTTTCGTTCCAACAGTACGGTTTAAGATTAGCTCTTCCTCGATTCTACTCCATTGGGCCGTGAAATGCAGAATTGAAAAGAATTCGAGCTGCTCTCGAATCTACCCGAAACACGGCAATCGACCTAAAAAAATTCATTCGAGGGTGAAGATTATGTATTTTGCAACAAGAAGAATGAATGTCACTAGAAAATATCAATGTTTTCGTAGAAAACAGAAAACTGCATTAAAATACTACAAAATTTTTACAAGCTTAATTATTTTTGAAGTAAAGAATATATATGTGAATAAATAAATAAGAATATAAAAATAAGTATTTGCCGATATTTTTAAAAATTGTCAGATAAGCCTATATAGTTTAGTGAAAATCTTGAAACGTGTTTCCTAATAATAAAAGAAATTGATTTGACTTTATCGAGGTGAATATATTATTTTATAACAATGGGAACAATGGGAAAGTGATTAAAAAGTGTACAAGATCGAGGCGTAAAATTACGGTGTAATACGAATTTTATGCTCACTATGTGCTATGAAATCGAATAAAATTAGAATTTAACCATGAGAGTAATTCAAACTAAAAACAATTAAGAAAAGTACTATGGGTGCGCGTCTAGATAATATAAAGCAAATTGGAAGTCGAGAATGATTTTAACATTTTGATGAAAGAAAATGAAGAAGAAACAGAATGAGAAAAACGGCCTCAATTGAAAATATTTTATCTGATGAAACAATGTACAGAAATTAATTTGAATTTGATCGTTTAAAAGAGTTTCATCATGATGGATGAAGAAATAAGTCCATTAAGCCTGAATAAAACTACACATGCGGGTTTTATAAAACACATAAAACATTTCGAATAATTCGTATTTTTATTGATATAGAGTCAAACTTAACGAATGCATTTAATAATATACATTTTATCGGTATTTCATTCGATTTCAAATGTTGAAATTCATGTTATGTATTGTTTTCGAAAATGATAAAGAAATATGATTATACAATAACATTACAATATATACATTAATTATTATTAGTTCACTGAATTATGAAAGTAGTACAAGAAAAGTTCGTGTCTGACCCGATGAAAAACTATATTTCTGTATTATGTAAGATAATCTGTAGAACTACAATGTTGTCCGCAATTCTATGCATAATGTATTTTGACCGAAAAGATAACTTCCATTTTCATATTGTTTTTCTTTATAATATGAAAGTATATTTTCACTTGTGGCGGGTCGAGAGTAGAATATTTACTCTCTAAATTTCATCGAGTGAAATTTCACTCTAAAAGAGTGAAAATTGAACCACCTTTCAAAAGAGTGAATTTTCATTCTTTAAAGTGTGATATTTCACACTTTTTGGAGTGATTCGGAGAATTTACACTCCAGAGTGAAATGTCACTCTTTATGGTGTGAAAGTTCACTCCAAGAAATTTAGAGAGTACCAAACTAGTTTTTCGACAATAAAAAGTGATTGAAACGTTTTTTTTAAATTTGGGCTTTGGAAAGGTGATTACTATAACGTATGTACACTCCAAAAAAATATCGCTAAATTGATTGAAAATTAATTAACCGAAATAAATTATTTTTGTCGCTGTTAAGTGAAAATACATTATTTCGGGTAGTTGTCCTTTAATTTTGAATCAATGCAACGCAATAAAAATGTAAATAAACTAAAAATTCACGTTTTCGTTAAATTTCATCAGTGCGTAAAGGAATTATTACTAGATTGATTGCTAGAGTACACTCTCTAAATTGTAAACAGTGAAAACTACTGCAAGTCAGTGACTATTCACTGATTCACCGATTCTCAGTTAAAAGTAGAAGATTGATCTCTGTAAATCAGTGGATAATTTATTTGATTTTCAATGTTTTGAATTGAGAGCACTTCACATTTAATACACAAAATATAATAAAAAGCAGGAATCCTACTGATTATTGAAGTGATAGAAAACCATTAGAAACTATCAGTCACACCTGAACTAAAAAAACCATGTTGATTAGGTTTTTCGGTTATCCCTCAACTCTCGTTTTCATTTTCATAAAATAGACTGGAAATATATCACGTTCTCTTATTATTTCAAATCTAAAAGCATTTTTGTTATTACATAAAAAAATTATTAATTATTAATTACAATACTTTCTATTTTAATTATAATGTGCGGGCAATTTCTGTCATTAACAAAACAAATATGAACAAATAAAATTTGAATTAAATTTGAACAAATTATTACATATATTTGTATGTTTTATTAAATTTCTATTATCACACTTGAAGTTTTGAATGTTACAATTATGTAACCTCAATGTAACATTTATACATGAAATACCATGGTATACTTGTTCCATAACACGGACAGTGTTATATCGGACAGATAGTGATTTTGCCTTTGACATGCAAGAACAGAAGACACAGAGAAAGTTTCAGTGACGTTGCAGAAACCGAAATTTCCAACCTCAATAACGCTTTAAATGCAACATTAAATCTCCCTTTTCATTCAGAAAAATATTCAATTTTCAATTTCACAATAAAGAAAATAACATTTTTAAACTTCAATCGACTTTATTTCTCTTTTTGTTTCTTATATATGTAAGATCAAAAGGAGGATATTTACAGAGTCTACAAAGTTACTGAAACTTCTCTATGACCAGATGTTTAGCAGTCATTTAAGAAATATTTCTCGATGACTCTTGGCGCTCTCAGGATTTTCCTGTCACGTCTCATTTTTGCAGAAATTGAGGTCAAATGAATCGAAATTTTTGTTTTTGCTTTGTCATATTTTGCTTCATCAGAGCTGCCATCCTTACTTCAAATGTTGTCGATAAAATATAGCACTTTCGATATGGCATAAACAAAATCAGTCACAATAATTTTATGTTGCTGCAAAAGAATTGCGAAATATGCACAAAAAACACAATTTTGTTACAAATTTAACATCAGTTTTTGAAGGATTGAAGATCACTATCAGTGATGTGATAGGATTCTGAGGACGCCATCGTTTCTACTATAAAAAAATACTTTGGAAGTGACACTTCGGATTTTAAACGCATACAAAAAGTAGTATTTTGTTGGACAGTATAATTGTTCATTATTCTCTTTGCTGGAGTTCTTTCATTTTTGTGACAAATTTGATTTTTGTTGACAAGTTTTCGTACACAACGACGGGCGTGAAGAACGTCTACAATTGTTTTTATTAAAAGTGGACTTTTTTAGTTTTCTGTGCGTATTGGTAATATTGTACCATAATTACATTGTACTATAATAATATATTGATTAAGATACGCTTTTTTTTAAAGAGGAAAATTAGGTCCACAGCAATTTATTGTTAAAAATCCTGAAATAAAAGAAGGAAGCTAACTTTAAATTCCTACACTGTCTTCGCTGGATTTCAAACTAGGAATATCTAACCGACAACGTGAAGTTCCAGAAACTGACGCCTGACACATGAATTCGGTTGCATTGAATTACGAACATATAGATATTACTTTTAGGGTTGTCAAAATACTCGGACACTTTTAAAGCTAGTTTATTCAAAACTTTGTACTTAAGTAATCAATGAGTTAAAACCAAACTATAATAGAGATAGTTCAATATGTTCCTATTGAACGCAAAATTTGAAATTCACTTCAAATGCAAATGCAATTTCAAGTCTGTACAGATAAATCTGTTTCAAAGGTGTTTGAGCGAAGATCTGACTGAACTTTACTTTGATTCTAGGATATGTGATTCTGGGCGAAATGATGAGTATCAGTTCTCCACATGATGTAGAAAGTGAAAACAATACCCAGCGTAGATTTAGATTTCCCTGCAAACACCGAAGGAAACAGTTAACTTTAGGTAATTGTTACTACTTATGCAAACATTGCATAGTTGTGAAACAGTTGTGTTTGACGAGGTATCACCAGAAACCAAGATGGAAAAGTATATTAATTATATGAATTAATTCTGATAATTTCAAAAAGTCGGATTATGTTGACCACGTCAACAACAACAGTTCAATTCCATAATCCCAGCACATAGTATTCGTACAAAACACTATCATAAATTTTTTGTGACTAATCCAGTGTAGTTCAATTCAATAGCTTCTAATAGTTTCGATTAGTACGCGATAGTTTCCTCATTATGCGGTGCATTTACCGAGATTTAAAGGAAACGCTATAGACAATGTTGATGCTCTATCCTAATTGAGCTGCAACTGCAGCTCACATTCTGAGACGAGCATAAGCTCGTAGGCACCCGCCGTTTAAATAATAACCCACTCGCCTACTCTCTAACACTTGATTATAATGTTGCCTAATTATTAACGGATGAATCAATGGAGGTTTATTAAGATTAGACCGAAGCGTACTATAGGCGCCATGAAAATAGGACAAACTTCTTCCTCATTCAACAGGGTTCTACTCGTCATAATGAAGTGCATAAATGCCGAGGAATAAATCACTCCTCTTTATCGCGTATACGCACCTATCCCTCCATAATAAACTTGGTGGTGTATTTACGGCTAAAGTCCCGAGGTCACCGTAGAACTGCGCAATTGCTATGTAAATACCGATCCATCCATATTGACTCCTAACGTTTAATTAGGTCGTTTCGTAATTAAACCCATTGGCACGTTCGATCAGGCGCCAACTACAATACTCGTGTTCCTCGTCAAATGGCATAAGCTGCCTGGCGATACAATCGTTTATTCCGACGATATTCCTTTGATATTCCGTTGATGGACCACAACGATACCGAAAGACCGTCGATAACATAGTGAGGTATTTCGCGCAATTGCCCAACTCTACGGTGTTTTGATGTTTTGTCTTTGTTGATAGATAACTGTAGAGGGAAGTGTCTGGATCTATATGCCAGACCATGCAATATCCGATAAAATTCTGTAGCTTCTGGCTAGGTGTGCAATACCAAAGCCCCCCAGTTATTACCCTCTCTCGAGGCATCAATCTAAAATGCATTTCGCGTTAAAGACATCATATACTTTGACACCCGCAGCCTTTCATTACTCACTACTCATATAGTAACATGCAGAATTCGCTCCCTTTTTTCTTTCTGACTCTCTCTCTATCCTATAAGTGTAGTAGTTCAAAGGATATGGATTGGTGATGAGCGTGAGACACCAGTTGCGCGGTCGTGTGTTCTGGTCGAAGTACCGCAGCGCAACCGGTACGAAACCCGGATAGGGCAACTCGTCGCCTTCTTCGTCCTCCTCGCCGTCACCCTCCTCGTCGCCCTCATCCTCGTCGTCTTCCAGGTCGCTCAGCTCCGCCACGTCGCTGTCCGATCCCTGATCTCCAGCCACGCCGTGGACGCTCGTTTTTGTGGCTGATCGGTAACGGTATCCTTGGGGATAGTAGTGTAACGACATGACGGCCCCCACGCTCTCCTTCGACCTCGAGGAGCGAGCTTGCGAATCGGGACAATCCAGACACCCCACCTGGTCCCACCAGGTGATTATTCCCCAGGGGCTGGCTTCCAGGAAACGAACTGGGATAGGGGAGATTCCAGTAGGCGCGCCACAGGATAGCTTTCATTCGTGTCGGGATGTTCGAACTGGTCCCGTATCCGAACCCCTCGAGATCGTCGATCTGCGAGGAGGCTCGACCTTAGCAGCAGCGGACTGGTGCACTTGCACCTGCACCTGGCACGGCTGACGACGATGTCGGCGAAGGTGAAGGCGATGCGTTTCGCGCCTCCCCGGAGGCTGGCAATCTGAGAGATAACATCACAACAACCCCCCCAGACCCGGTCGGCGGATTTACCTCACGACCGGAATATTTTAACAACTCTTATCGGTTACACTTGACAGGCGCGACCTGGAACATAATTCAGGAGGGCAGCTCGGAACCTGCCTGCAACGCGATTTTAGACGTACAGTGTGCGCGCCGACGATGCCCGGCGCAGCGTCGACCGGTGACTGAAAAAAACGTCGAACTTGGTTCACGACGAGGGGTTGGCGTGGTGTTGGAGGAGGAATAATGACGCATGCGCACCCCTAGCGACGTGAGAAAGTCCACGAGCCTGCGTGCAGCAGGCGGAGGCATCGCTTCTTCGGGGGTCTTCCGAGAATGGCTAGGCCGCGTACGGAAGTCACCCGGATATCCAGATACTGACTGATGAGGGGGAATGGGTTTTGAGGCATTAGCAAGGGAGATCCTACCTGGATATTACGGGTTTTGACTCATGCGCTGACGGATGCAAAAGTTGCTATGCCGTGTGCTCCAGAGGCGAAAGCTCCGCATATCCGCGATTCCGCGGTCAGGGAATATATTCGAAATTTCCAAACTCTTTTGCGAATGTCACGGAAAATGCTGGGCATTTCAGTTTTCCGTGATGAAACTACGATGCGCGAAGATAACGTTATATAGAATTTCCATAACAACACTAGAATCGCGTTCGCCGCGCAATTTCGGCGGAAAGGACTATGCAGAAAGTTTAATAAACTCTGTAGGTCGAACGATGCACGCGTTTTGAATATGTTTAATTTAATATTAAAAAATCTTTAAAAAATTTTTATTAATCTTTCAAGAACTTTTTACAGCAGTTTTTCATGCAGTGTTTCATGCAATATCATCATTCTTTACGAAGAGACAAAAATACACATTATCTTACATATTCGTCCACGTATGTGGATTTTTTTAATTCACGCAAGATTATAGGTTATTCTATACCTATACGTAATGGGTGTTCCCATTCAATTTTTGCATCGCAAGTGTCAACTTATTATAGATAATTTAATTAGACAGAATTGATATAAGCGCAATTGTCTGAAAAGGTACCCAATTTGGCGTTAGCAACCATCCATTTAGTAGTATTTACAAATGATCGGATCTCATTTTGGATTTGGAACTGTGCAAATACTGTCCTTTCTCGCCACGATGACTATTAAAAATTACATCCCAGCAAACAATCACAGAAGTTATGTCACAATTATGTAACAGTTACATTAAAATGTCGCCTCAAAATTGGCACAGTTACATAACAGTGATTG
>JAPYZR010007063.1:0-19915 GCA_030522945.1 Trichopria nigra
ATTACAGGGACAGTCCCCGTAAGTACCAAATGTCCCCATAACTACCATTATATTTCAAAAAATGTCCTCGTAACCACCCTTCTATAAAATTATATATGTTTAATATTTATGTACATGTATACATAACTTGAAAAAAAAAATTTATTTGACTCTAAACAATTATGGCGTAAAAAATTCTACTTTGTAAATTTATATACAAAATAAAAGAATAATTTCGTTAATTCAAATAAATATGTATACCTGCTGAAGTTCAAAACGTGTTTGAATTTAAAGAAAATTATAAATAATACATAAAAATAGATTTTATTTTATTCGATTTACTTTTTTTTGTTCATGCAGAAAAAAGAAATATATATATTATAAATATACATATATATGAAATACTTAAAAAGATTAATTACATTTTCAAAATCGAATATGAGACTTTTTGATCAAATTTTTCTTTATGGTCAATCATTTTTTGTTGGTATTGTTGTTGGTATATTTTTCTGTAGCAAGTGGCAACGCAATACCGGGACATTTGGCAGTTTTCAGGACAGACTTTTTGCACGATGCGAAATATAAGTCCGCATGGAAAAATGCGTTTCAGGCAGTTTTCCAACAGTCAGGTTAGGTTAATTGTTGAGCTGGGGGGGACTAGGACCCCCGATAGGCACGCTCCGCCACCCTTCGCCCCTTTCCGCCCCCTGCGGTGGCGAGTACATCAGTATTAGGGGAGTCCCCGTTCTAGCTCATAACGTTGCTTCACAACGTTATTAAAGACCCCGGAAACTACCCTTTGACATATATATAGATTAATTTTGTTATATATATATATATATATAAATTATACGTATATAGTAGACTCTACTATGGAAAATATATAAACGATGAATCGGTACGCGCCGATAACCCCCGATCGTATATACGAGTCGTTTCCGATTCTCGCGCGATTATTAGGTGCTGATGACCTTTTTCCGAGGCGATAATGCGAAAATTTATCTCCTCATGCAAATCGCCGCTTGCAATTTATACCCCATTTCATAAATTAGTCGCACTTTACGGGTTTACTTCCCGTTAAAGGAGAAAAAGACTCGCTTGCCGCAGATATATGTTGTATACCTAACAATTGTCGATAACATTTCGTATATATATATATACAAAGTGTGTGCTTGCCCGCGTCAACCGGGTGGTGGCGGCGGCGGCATTCATATATAAATCGTGATAAATCAAATAAATAATAAGCCCTTAAACGCTAAACTCAACGGCAAAATCAATACTTTGATTAAACTACTTCGACTCCGTCGCGAATCCGACGAAGGGTTGTCCTTATATATATATATAAATTTATGCTATAAATCACGACACTCGGGGACCATTTAGGTCCTTGCGTAATGACGCTTCGGGGGGACGTTATATTGTATATAGGGATTGACAAAATCTTATGCAAGAGATTTATGAGATTTAATATACAAGCGAACTTGTACATTTTTTTTTTTTTTTTACAAAGCAGCCTCCCTTCTCGCTTTTCATCCCTTCGATATGGGCGTGATTCGCGATTTGGGCATAGTCATACGTGGTTGAAATATATTTTCTTGTAATGATATTTTATATCATTCGTAACAATGCAACGAAAATATCGATGTCATAAAACGAGTTTCGTACATTTTTTCATTATTCACGAATTTAATCATTTTATCGATATTTGAGAATATTCGGTAAATTTTTCATCTCTCACTTTTTCTTTATTTCCTTTATCTTCGTTTTTTTCATTGTTCATTTCTTACATTTTAGAGAGTAATGTCTCTCTTTCTTTACGGTAACTTCTGTTGACCTGTACTGAAGAAGATGAAATCCTTCCGTAAGTAAGCGCAACAGATCTTTCCTTTTTAATATACGGATCGACGTTTGATAAATGACGAGAAAAAACGCGACAACGATTTGTCGTCGTCGATGTCATTCGTGTCGACGACACGACACAAGAAGAAGAAGAAGAAGAAGAAGAAGACTGAAAGACTAAAAAAAAATCAATCATTTTAAAAACATTTAAAACAAAAAAAAAGAGAAATTCTTAAAATATTATTATTATTATTATATATTAAAATGAAAACAATAACATTCAAATTCATTTAAACCAACATGTATATTGAAAAGTATTTGAGTATAGAATGAATTCAATTCGTTATTGCTGTCCAGAATTAAATCGAAAATTGATTGGAATGATTGTAAATGCATTCAAATCCAAAAATAATTTATCTAAAAGATGAATACGTTTCGATCCAATTCTATGAATAAAAGACATTATAGCGTTGTATACATATATATTTAAATCTGAAAATTCATAACGTATAGAGAATGCGTCTCAATCATTTTGGAAACATTTGAATCCATAAATGAAAAATTCTTAAAATTTAAAAATGTATAGAGAATACATTCTAATTCATTTAAATTTAAAATAATAATAATAATGAACCCCTAAAATTAAGGGACAAATATAGAATGCAAAAAAATGTATTGCTGCGCATTGGATCCTGAATCCATTTAAATCCATTTTTCGATTACTATATTTAAATTGACTGTATTATTTAAATTGAATTTAAATTGAAAGTAAGGTAAACGTACCAATGACAGGACATGAACCAATACCTGGACAGACTAATCAATTTTGACGTTTGTTTATTAAATAAATTGGATCAAAAAGCACGTATACCATATATATATCTTTGTATATATATATATATATATCTAATAATATTCACCTAATAGAATTCGTAAACATCAATGACGTATCGAAAAAGAATGCGAAATCTCATGTTGATTTCCCAAATTCAACGACTATATATACTGGCCTCTTTTCATCCACAAAAACCTCGCTGTAGAAATGATATTCAAATTACATTCATGCGTTACTCGACTGAATAGAAGCTATATCGTATAAAAGTACTGAAAAGTCCATAAATAGCGGTCGCTTACATATATATAGTCTAGTAGAAATAGTTTCACGATTGCAATGCTTTAAAAAACAAGGGAATTTTAATGTATGTACACACGTCCATAATTTTTACATTAGACAGAAACCACGTTTTGCATTGTAAATTTCCTACATTATATTATTTTTTTCAGTTTTTATTACAGAAATTATCATTCAATTTTATTTTTAACTTTACCTTACCGTTATTTGTGTTTATTTCAATAATTTTTAATTTAGCCCTACGATGATAATATTTCTAATAATTATATCGAGATAATTTTTCATTCACTTATTTTTTTTTTGGTAATAACAAGTGACTTAATGTACGTCGGTCGAGAAAATTTGTATATTTAACGCGGATAATTGTCGCTGCATTTCCTTCTTTGTCAATATTCGTCAATTACGACACTTTTGTGCCAACTTTCGCTGGATTATACGTGTCATTTTTTTTTTTACCATAATTAACACCTACTTTCGTCTCGAGTGTTTCATGCGTTTCCGTATAGTTCAAACGTACAATTATCTAAAAAAAAGAGTGAAGAAATTTCATATCATCAGAGGAACGCGATAACGAAAAACCGCAAATTTGCTCAAAAAAATTGAGAAAAACCTCTATAAAAGCGATAAAAATCGTTGTCGCGTTTTTTCTCGTCATTTATCAAACGTCGATCCGTATATTAAAAAGGAAAGATCTGTTGCGCTTACTTACGGAAGGATTTCATTATTTCAAGTGTAAAAAGTCGTTATTTCAAAAGTTTATCTTGAGGAGGGTAAAGACATCAATCTCCCCGCGCGTTATAATTATATGCTTCAAACGTCATTATATTCATCGCTAAGTAACCTGAAAAATATTAACATACTTAATTTTCTTCGCACCAATCACCCAGAGGGAAATTGCACGTTCAAAATTCTACCGATTTCTCTCTCATCAATCTTAACGCCGATTTGTACAATGTACGATTTTACCCTAATTACATGGGAATTTTACGACTGGAAAATTGGCTAAGAGTATAACGTACAGTAAATTGCGCAATACTGTGCATCAATTCCCGTGAAATTTACTTTGAAAATTTTCCGCCTATAGAAGAATTGTTAAGGACCACTTTTTTTTCTTTTTCTTTTTACTTATTGAATAAATAATATGCGTCGAATTTGAATAATACTGCGTCCGAAAAGTGATAAAGAATAAAGACAGTACTTGAATCTGTTTTATCGACTGCAGATCAGAATCTAAAAGAAAAATATATTCTTTTTTTTACATATATATATAAAGGTAATTGTATTTTGTGTTTCAAACGTGGTGGATAAAAGTTACGAAACTTTCATAATATATTGGAGAATAAAAATATAAAAGTAAAAAAACAAGAATATCTTGGCAGTGTACCTGTTTTATCGATGATTGACGGAACCATTTCGATTACCATACAATCTTACTAACATACCATCGGTTTAAGAGCAGATTAAGATTTAATATAGATAAAAATTCATATATAATATAATCGAAAACCTAATTAATGATTCGAATTCGTGTCATTTATTTCGGCTTTAGTCCGGACACGATCCAATTTTTTTTTTTACGTTGCTAGAATCAGATTTATTAAAAATGTTGGTCGAAACAGAATACATGATAAATTTAATCGCTACTAAAGAGGATTAAAAACTTGTCTTCTCTTCCGTATAAAAACAACAAGCGATATAAAATACTAATTTTAGAAAATCCAGATAAAAAAATGTACGCTCAATTTAAAATGAAAAGTTAGAATTATATTTAAAAAAAATATGTAGTTTATTAATATGCTATTACCTTTTTCCAAATATTTATTAACATTGAATAAACAGTCTTGGATATTGGAATAACAATAATAATAAACAGTAATAAAATTACTCGTCCCTATAAATTTTGTACATTTAAAAAAAATGGTAATTTTGCATTTTAGGTAAATTTAATATATTCCTGCCTGTTTTACCGACATTTCTTTGGTTACTTGAAAATTCTTACAGAGTTGTCAAAAAAATTAAATCTGTTTCATGTCAATTTTCGTCATGGTATATATATAGTATATACATATGTAGAATTTTTAGGTACTTTCGTGATATGTCGGTAAAACAGGCGGAACATATATATGTAGGTAATATTTTCCAATTATTTCATCCCCTTTTTAAACGTCAAAACACAGTGGTCCCTTTTCTCTATACACAAGCACACAGAGACTCCGTGATCGGAAGGCAAAAATAAACGTTTCCGTGGCAAAGAGCGTAATAAATTTATTGGCCGACGACCCGCGCCGAATATTCATTAAAGCTCGATAAATCGTCCAATCGGCGTAAATAAAAATCGATTAAAGGCGCTAAATTACCAAATGCCAGCTACTACCGTCGTCGCACCAACGCCAAACTATACTTGTGTCGGTAAAGTCCTTTGTAGATTCTTCTAGTTTCGAAAAGTTATCGATAAAAAGAGAAAGAGAGCGAGAGAGAGAGAGTAAACGGTTGAACCATCAATCTTTACTGGGTTTAATTACTTTACACTTCATTTCCATCGACGTGAAATATTCGTAATTTTCTACTCAGCATAAAGAGGCGAAGAAGAAGGGTATAGGAGCATAGGATAAGAAGAAGGATAAAAGCGCACAAAGAGCGAGAAAGGCAGCGAAGAAGATGGAAGAGATGGAAAAATACTGAAAAAGGAGGGAAAAGAGATGGAGAGAGATAGATGGAAAGAGAGAGAGAGAGAGAAAGGTGAAGGCGAACGGACATCCAAAAAGAAAACAGACAAGGATGGCCTGTGCTCAGAAGTCGTGGGAAACGTGGCGTTAAGGAACGCGCCTGCAAAGCTCGTTCCCGAAGAAAGTTCGCTCTTAACTGTATGTACAAGGTAATAGTAGGATTCCGACCTCCGGCTTGTGCTCTTCGTCTTCTATAACCCCCCCACCCACGCCCACACCCTCCTTCCCCTCACCCTATCGTCTTTTCCGTCTCTTTTCCGTCGTCTACTGGTGAATTCTATCTATCTCTCTCTCTCTCTCTCTCTCTCTCCTCTTCTATACGATGCCACCCGTCCATTTCCCCGGCGAGTTTTCTCGATAATCGTAACGTTGCGATTTTTGAAATTTGCATAATAGTTACGTTTTTTTTTTTTTTGCTTGCCAAGCATTCATTTTCATAATGTAACGGGAGACGTACAAATGAGCGTGTGGGTTTATTTAAAGCGAGCCAAAAAGAAATTTACTTTTT
This sequence comes from Trichopria nigra, assembly GCA_030522945.1. Taxonomy (NCBI): domain Eukaryota; kingdom Metazoa; phylum Arthropoda; class Insecta; order Hymenoptera; family Diapriidae; genus Trichopria; species Trichopria nigra. Next base: position 6,185 of record JAPYZR010007063.1, read on the forward strand.
ATCCAGTTATACTTTATTATACGTATATACGTCGTCAAAGAATTTCATTTATGAAAGTAGTGAAATGGCTTAACAATCCGTGAAAATCGCTGAAAACTGCGAGGATGCAATGCCACTTTATGCTCGTTTAAAAACTTTTTTGTTTACCATCGGTTGGTAAAATAGATTTAGATTGGATAGAAACAGATTATTTTGATATATAAAGTCTTCGTATCAGTAAACTCTTCATGCCGATGCATGTTACTTTTCGTTTGAATGGAAAGTTTCCGATTTACCGATGGTCGGTAAAGCAGTTCTGCAAATGGCACCACTTCACGAATGCTCTGTTTTGAAAAGGAATTTACATATCCATCTATCTAATGGATAATTAATGGATAATATAAAGGATAATTATAAAGAAATAATGAACCGTATAGAAGTTGATGCATTTTAAAGCTGTCAAGGCACAACGTTTTTCTTGTCTTATTTCAAAATTCTTCGTTTATCATCGGTTTTTAAAATCGATTATTTTTATATATAAAATCTTCAAAACGGTCAACGATGCATTTTACTTTTGATTGTAATGGAAAGTTTCCGGTGCATTGACGAATTCCACAACTTTAGATGTTTTGCCAACGGTTGGTAAAACAGTTCTTAAAATGGCACCACTTCACGTATGCTCTGTTCTGAAAAGGAATTTACATCCCTAATGGATAATTATAAAAAAATAATGAACCGTATAGAAGTTAAGGGGCTCTAAAAATGTCTATCAAAACAAGAAACAACATTTTCCTTGTCTTATTTCAATCAATCATTTCATTTCAAAAATATTTCAACATACCGTCCAATAATGAATTACCTTCAGTAATGTCCTTCATAATTAATGTTAAATAAATGTTTCTTCAAATTGATGCCAATGAAAATGAAAACGGATTGTCCGACGAATCTAACCGTCTTAATGTCATTGCGATCTGTTTTACCAGCGGTCGGTAAAACAGGTCTCGACGTAAAAAATTAAGAAAAAAATAAGAGTGCTGATTTAATAACAGAATTTACGTTTCCGGTAAAAAATAAAAAAAAAATTACAAGAACATATATTATCGTAGTACTTTAGAATATGCCTCAATATCTTATAACTTCACGGTAGATTGTGATGCTTGTCGTATATCGTTATAAATACTTAAGTCCGCGCAGTAAACGGAAATCATGGTCGGGCAAGAGGGAAGCAAAATTTCTTTTCAGGGCATGATTTCCAGTAAAAACGTAGTTTTTCTAGGACTTTAAAGCACACAAGCTGGTATACAAATAAAAAAGTTGGATTTATATATACAGTGTGCCAAAATATACATGTTTATCGCCACGTGTACATCGCACGTATCCTATGTATATATCTATATGCTCTACAAATATCGCAGCGGGGGCATCGTCGACTTTGGCTATAAATTAAAATAATCTAGTAGGAGGGAGCGAGAAGGATGTATATTTCTTTTTTTTTTTTGATATGCAAATACGGAGGAGTGGAAAGAAGTACACTCGAAAGCGAGGCAAATCGCGCAAGAAAGTACAGAAAGGGTAGGCATTACCGCGTGGCGGATAAATTGCGAGTTCTCCGTCGCGTTATATTATGATGTTACGAATAATATGTGATATCAAGAGTGTATACACCCATTGAGGATATGGTAATTCGAAAAAAGCTAAATCATAGAGTTTTTACGCGCAGTGTGCTCGCGTAATGCGTGCACGTGTAAGGCAGGCGAGGCTCTCGAACGTGCCGTTGAAATTAAAAATGATATAATGTATGTATATATGTACATATATAAAAAACATTATTTGTTACTATTTGTTTTTATTGGTCTTGTCATTGTTATTATTATTAGTTATTGTTAATTAATGTTAATTGTTATTATAGTGAACATTTTCTTATAATTTCAAATTAGAGGTTGAATTCTTATTGATTTTTTAAATTAAATCAAAGGAGAGGAAAAAACGAATATAAGGTCATATTTAGTAATTTTGATGAAATTTAACATTTTTTTTTTCGCCGACATTTTCAATGCAAATGATGTCGACTTTTTTTTAATTGGAATTCATTTCATTTTCCACAATCAATGCATTTCACGATTTTCTGTCATTTTACAATATTTCCGCCGTTATTGGAATTCTCTCATCGTTCGATATCTATACGGTATCATCAATTTTAATTACTCCGAAAGTCTATATGGTATTTGTAATGTTCGTTTGCATTATTATGGAAAAAAAAATGCTTGAAATTTAGGTCTGAAAAGTTGCACAACCAAAATCATCACAACTAAATGAAAGTATTGGTGAAAATTTCGTTGGTTTTTTTGTTGTTGCTAATTTGTTGCTGTCCAATTCCTGATTTTGTTGCATATTTTCACCTTTTTGACCTAGATTATAAAAAAAATTTCGAAATTTCTTGTTTTTTTTTTCCTATTTCTTGCACGCATAATTTAACGGTTTGTTGGTTAATTGTCGATCGAAACAAAACAAATCATTATTTGTAATAAAAAAATAAAAGTTAAATTGTTTTTCTACTAATACGACCAAACATGTCACTAATAGGTACACGGTCACTAATAGGCATACATTTTTGTCTATATATTCTATATTTTTTAGAAATCGCGATAAAAATCGATTTCCTATATAGATAAATTTGATAATCTGCGGCATTTTATGTTTTCTTTGATATTTTTATATTTGAACTCGTCGATAATATTCGATGAGTCTGAAGTTTCCACTGGTTACATAAACTGAAAATTCGAAGAATTGTCAAAATAGTAGATTACGCAACAAGTGCGCAAAATAAGTGATTCCCGCACGAGACGAAGTCGAGTGGGGGCAATCACCTATATATGCGCACATGTTGCGTATACTATTTTTCCTAACGAGTGCGCAAAATAAATTCCACGCAAATGAGTGCGCAAAATACATTCTCGCACTAGTGCGGGAATGGGCTATTTTGCGCACGCAGTTAGGAAAAATATTTTATCGCATTTTCTCGCATATATAAGTTGGATAAACATCAAAAACGAAGAAAACAATAATATTTTATGAATACACGCGAAAAATGGATTGAAATATGAAATTGCCAATTTTTGTTATACATGAATATTTGGTGATTGTCCAAAATGAATGCGTCAAAATTATGACGACAAAGTTCATCCACTCATATATATATATATACCCTCACAGAAAAAAATATGTTCGGTGTCCAAAATGACACCCAATTGGGTGTAAACCCCAATTTTTTTAGTGTTTACACCGACTTGGGTGTCATTTCGGACCCCGAACAATATTTTTTGGTGTACATTTCAAAATTTTGAACGCCATATAGAATCCGCCATTTTAAATTTCAAAATTTTGTTCATGCTCAACGTCATATTCAAAGAAACCAAGTTTTTTCGAAATTCACATTTTCAACACTCCCACTTTATATTCTCAACCTTTTCCATGTTTTATACACTGCCTCGTGCCCTTTAACCCACCCCCACCCCCAGGACACACCCCATTTGTACCGGTCCATTCCTCCTCCTCCTCCTCCTGTGCTCGCTATCTTTTGTCTCGACCGCAAACCCACTACCTATATATATATATATAGTGCTGCAGATGATTGTTAATCATATCATATATGTAAATTAAATGTAAAATATATCCGGTATATTTTCCATCCCCGACCTTCTAATTACGAGCTGCGAGGTCAGGTATATATATATTGCAATCCATTGGTTCCCGTGGGCGCGCGCGATGTTTCGTGCTGGGAATTAGGGGTGTACAACCTTTTGTCTTAGAGATGTACGGTTGCGACTTGTTCGTGGTGAAATTCCACGCATTCCCTATCCCCACGGCACCGATTACCGAAAAGTTCAAGAAACCAAGTTGTTGACGAGGTGCATAGATAATTCAGTAAATTTACAACTCAACAAAAAAAAAAAAAAAAAATGTACGAGAGAAAAATGGCGCAGTATTAAAAATGAATGGCATCAAATATGTAATGCTAAAATCTACAAAATGTAGCAGATTATTAAATCGTTATTGTGTAAATGCGCAAATAAACGTGTCGTTCGTATATATAAATAATGAAACTGGATGACACGTATATAAACACCGGCGCACAAAAGTGTTACAACATATCTTTGGAGGACGTAGAAAAAATATTTATTACCTAGTGACACACGTTTTAAGTTCAGATTGAAATCTGCGCATTTCTAACGTATAGATAAGATCGTATACATACGTGTGTATATATATGCACACCGTATAATAAGCCACTGGCGCAAATGATCGGAAGTAATTAATTACGGCAATTAATTGAAAACCAAGAGACGTTACAGATACGCTGAACATATAATATTGCACTTTGCTGGTGCGAAATAGCCCGATAATGCACAACGCTTTATGCCCGGCACTTATATAAATTCACTTGATTTACTTTCGTATATGAACGAAGTTACTTCGTCATAATAAATAAAAAGTCCCACGTTTATCTCCGCGGTGATTCTGAATTTATGGCTGCTTATGAATCAAGAGAAACATTGCGAAATACGTTTAAGGGAAACCTTTTAACGTTTGCGGTAGTTTTTCGACGACCTTCCAAGATCTCACGTTTAACTGTTTTACCGACAGTTTTAACTACAGTATCTACCGTGATATCTTAAAGGTTAAATATAATATGTACTATTTTTTTTTATCGAGCGTAAATACGTTTTGTTAAACCCGATTTTACCGGCAGACGGTAACGTAGTTAAGTGCTTTGTTACCGACTGAGAGCGGAATACATTTCCATACTGTTTAAACTATACACTTTTTTATTGCGGATAAGGCAAGATTAGGTTTTAAGGTAGAACAGTTACCGACCTAACCTCAAATACTAATCTCAAGGAAAAATATAATATTATAAAAGGATTGAAACGTTTTTTCAAAATTACGACATGATTCTACACGTCATATACAATCACAAAAAAAATATCGGTGACATTTATTCAAAATTAAAGGAGGATGAAATAAACAGCAACAAAAGTCATTTTTTTCGTATAATCCTCGTTTAATTTTGAACCAATTTCAATGATATTTTTTTGAGAATTCCGTATGTTATGTATAATAATTTTTTATTTATATTATTATCGTTGAAAAACTCGGTCGGTAACTGTTCTTCTTTAGGACCCTTTTAAAGTCGATAAGAAAGGACCCTTCTTCTGCTGATAAAGAAGATAAAGAAGATAAAGAAGAATCTCGTCGGTAAAGAAGAAATAATTGTCATCGAATATAAATCTAAGATTTATCCGTATTTTCTAAATTTCTTCTTTTTTTTTTGGTTTTCGTCTTCCGTCAATTAGAATGACATTTCATTCTTCACCACCCGATCTCCCATTTCCCTTTCGCAAGGGTCACTCGGACGGATATAAAGCGTACTGTTTACAATCTTTATGTAAATGAGTAATAACAGGAACGTACATAAGGAAATGACACTTCTCCTATCATTATACGGTTTATTCTGTCGTTTATTTCATTTTCCGAATAGCCGTAATTACATAACAATAAGGCAATCGACCCGCAGGTGTTGTATCGGTACCAAGACACACCCATGAATGATTTTATTTTCATCGTATATATATATATATATACACTACTACCACCACCATCGATTCGCGGTAATTATACATCAATATCGACATCGATTTACGGTTGTTATTACTGGTTACAATTGTACAGTACTTTAACTATATCTTCCTGCATCGTTATCGCACAATGAGTTATCCGCTGCGGCGGCGTCGTCGCTACGAACTCGTTAATGTTCATTGTATATATATATATATATATATATATATATCCAAGTTCGAACCGCACCAGCCAGTTGTTAATTGTTACAACGGGTGATTAACGATTTCGAAAATATTCTTGTACCCTTTAAGCTTTTCCGGACTGTGCGACCCCCATCCCTCTCCCCGGTTTCTCGTTGTTTTTTTTTTTATCAGCAGTAGTAGTAGTACAACTTTGCTAGTTTCTCGCGACTTCGTGAACTAAAAAGCAGGCATATCAAGACAGTCTTATATTCGTACTTAAGACATTTGTTTTACGATTTTTGAAAATTTGTTTCGTCTAAAAAAAACCATTGAAAAAATACATTTTTAAGAAAATCGTGTCTGAATTTTTCGTCGTGTCTTTAAATGATGTATAAATTTCGAGAATATTGTCGAGTGACGGTCTTTTATTGAACATTTGATTTGGAATTGTCTCATATATGTATATATTTGTACATTTTATTTTTCGCACAATTTCGAGCTAAAAATTGATTGTTAATTCAATTATATTAATCCTTTTCAGTTGGTCCCTGGTGGACTATGCAAAACCAATAGGGGGGCCAAATGTCTAAAAAACAATATGGGGTATATACTTATTGTTCCACATGTATTTTTTACTTTTGAAATGTCACAATCACTCTAAACATTATTGTTAACCAGTTATCGGACATGACACATGCTCGAAAAAAAAACATTCGTCACCAGAATATCATTAATGACAATTTTCGTTTCTTTTTATCGTAATGTAATTTTGTTTCGTCAAAATTCGTCAAATATTTATAAACCCCCGTATCTCGAAAAAAAAAACATATCAAAGTATCCACACGCTCGATCAAACATGTACATAATTATTATATACATTGACGTCGTATACTGCGTAATGACGTCATAATACGTAAATGAAATTAACAGACGGCTGCGCGAATAATATCGCATTATTGACTCTGTGTCGGACGTGAGCTTCATTTATATGAAAGAGCTTTTAGGGTAATGCGTGCGCTTTGTTTTGTTTTTTACTCCAGTTTGATGTAATGTCGTTGAGTGATTAATTGATGTATGGGATATTTGTGTAATTGCAAAGCGCGTTATGCGTACATATGAACAACAATGTATCACTTATTTTGTCATTTGTCAACCGTTTTTTATGATTTCATTACGATTTCAATCTTCATTCAACCAATATATATATAAATATATATATATGTGTGTGACAGTCAGATTTTCAATATGTTTTTTTAATAGTATGCTAATGCTACGAAACGCACAGGTGAAGGATTCAGAAAAACACGTAGTAGATGAAACCGACAAACCGTAATCTCGCGGAAGTGTACATATATATGTATATATATATAGCGTTGAAGGGGCTTTTTTCAATAATTCAATAATGTGTTTTTCTCAGTAGAATTCAAAGATGATGAGATAAATAATGAGACGAATATAACGAACTGGTGAATCCTATAGTGGTTTTGAAAATTAATCAAAATAAATGAATATATTTCAAAAGACGCGAAAACTGACTTATGAATAAGATCCCAGTCAAACACAATGTAACAATAATGTAACATTAATACAATATTTATGTAAGAGGGTAACCATGATGTATTTGTTACATAATTGTTGCTGGTTGTGTTTATTGGGTTGATTGAAAAATTATAAAGATAATTTTTCAGTTTTTAACATTTTTTAACCTAACCTAACTTATCAGTTTTTGTTGTTGTTGATCGTAATAATGATCGACGAATTTTTGATCGTAGTAAAAGTAAGAAATTTAGTACGGAAGTGATCAAGAAAAATTTTGCATTGGTTAATTGATATAGGGGATTACTTTCTAAACCTAATCTAACCTAACCTAAAATTACGAAAAGAATTAGATAAATTGTCAAAAATAACGAGAAAGAAAACAAAGCAAATAAATTAACAGGAGAATAATAACAACGAAGATTTTTATGAAATGTTCATCATATTTATAACATTTCTACTTCAGTATTTTTTACGTTTATCATATTTGATATTTACATTATTAATTTTCATACTTTAGATATTTATATTATTAATTTCTAATAAATTAAATTATTTCTGAATCCCCCTACCTCTAAAGCTTCACTGAAATATTGTAGGTTTGGAATTGACGTTATCGACCGAGACGCTTTAGCTTATTATAAGACTCCAATTTTGCATTCTTTTTTTAGTAATAAGAAAATATACGATAACTATTCTTTATGAATATACCTTCAATGGCGAATGCTGGGTAGGGCTGGGGGGGGGGGGGGGTTATCAGTCTCAATGTTAGGAAACGAGATCCCTGGTGCGTTCTGGTATTTGTTTATAAAGTCCAACGTTGACTTCATTCGTAATCTCATCACGAGTCCGCGTCTAAGATTACGACAAACCGCGAAGGGGACTATCTACGTGATAAAGGCGAAAACAAAGAGGTGGAGCGAGAAAGGAGTCGTCTCGGTAGCAAGCAGTACCGGGAACTCGGGGCAATTATGAATGAAGAACAATATTCGATTCGTCCGCCGCGGTGGAATTCGCTCTCGGAGCAAAATGATAATTGCTACAAATTACGGACATTTTCCATCACCCTCGACGCTAAATTTTCTTCTTGATGATTATTGTTGTACACGACGTCAGATCTCCTCTTTATGCGCCATCTATACACGACTGCTATATAACATAATTAACAAAACCTAAGATGGAAAATTTTGTGATAGTATACCAATTGATATAATTAATTTATCTTTGTAAAATTTTGTTTATTTCTTCTTTTTGTTGTTTCTTTCTTTTTTTTTTTTTTTGTTATTTATGCCATTGTTAGTCGTTTATGAGTTTTTATCGATTGTCTCACTTCTCGACAAATGTACTTTCTTTTCGAGAATATTTTCTTTCTTTGTGAATTTCTTCAAATTTTGTATTACTCTAATCGACAAATTTATAGTGTGTTGCTTTATACACTTTCATGTATTATCGTCAATCGTCTACTATCCATAACAACTTTTGCCATATTTTAGATGCAAACGATGATTTTCGTTTGCCAATTTTTAAATTTTCATTGTTATCATAGATTATCATCAGATTTAGTTGGTCTCCACTTTCATCAAGTTTTGTGCACTTTGGACAAGTTTCGATTCATTTTCATCGTTTTTATAACGTTTAGATAACGATTTCTTTCAATTTTCGTACTTTTCTTTCTCATCTTGTACATTTGTATTATTTTACTTGATTTTCAGATTTTCACCACTTTTTCTTATATTTATTTCCGTTTATTAATTTCCGATTCGATTTCATGAGGTTTGTCAAATTTTATGTTCGTTTTTGCATTTTTGTTTGTCATTTTCAAAATTTTCATTAAAAAATTCTATTCAATTTTCGATAATTTTCGATTCGGTTTTATGATTTTTTACGATTTTTTGTTTTTGTTTCTTTACTTTCTACTTTCGTTCGTGATTTTATTGATTGTCATTGTTTTCATACGTTTAAAATAATCTCTGAGTGAAATTTCACTCTTAAAGAGTGAAAATTAAGCTACTCTTGTAAAGGAGTGATATATATCATATTTTTCTCCAAACAAAATGAATTATCACCCTTTAAGAGTAAAAATTCACTCATTTACAAGAGTAGCTCAATTATAACACTTTATGGAGTGAAATTTCAATCCTAGAAATTTAGAGAGTAAAAACCAATAAACTAGAAATATTTTAATAATAACAATTTTAAAATATTTCACTATAATTTGGGAAATGTTAAAAAATACTTAAGAAAAAAAAAAAAAAAAAAAAAAAGGAAAATTTAGAAAATATTTGAAGAAAAGAAAAAATAAAAAAAAAAAATAAAACTTTAAAATTTTTTCATTGTAAAAATTGCCGAATGTTTTCCTATTATTGTAGAACATAAAAAAAATGTTGAGGTTTTCATTTTACTGAACTTAAAAAAAAATATATATATGCTGAACCTTTCTTTCTCGAAAAATTTCCGTAACTCGATAATTTCGAAAATGTTTTGTATGTTTTTAATGAAGATATATTTCTCAACGAAATCAGAAAAAGAATCGCGCTAAAATGTCCCGGATATAAATGATGTATCGACAATGGACAAATACGCAGCTATTACCTAGGAACAACAGGGTTTTTACAAGCAATTATCGATTTTCATTTCTCCGTCCCTCGTCCTATACATATATATGTATAAATCGTTTTCTTTCTTAGACGTCAAAACACCCCCCCCCCCCCCCCCCCCCCCCCCCCCCCCCCCCCCCCCCCCCCCCCCCCCCCCCCCCCCCCCCCCGTCCCTATTCGGACCGAGAGGAAGCAAAGAACAGACAGACCATGAATCTCGACAAAAATGTAATCACAGCAGACGCCTGAGCTCGGGGACAAAAATGTAATTACAGAAACGCGAATCCTCGTAAGCTGAAAAGCGAACCTCTACAGAGAGAGAGAGAGAGGGAATAGACGGCACCGGAGACGTCGTCGCGCCGCCTTCAAGATTCCAAAACCGACGTTTGCTTTTCCGCACCGCGATTCTCCGGTTGCACCCGGGTGTAATGCGACACTTTACTGTCGATTCCTCGTCGTCGTCATCGTCGTTGTATATATATACATATATATCGCATAGCGACGAGGAACGGCGCCGGTGACGTTTCTATAAATTCGAAGCCATGGGAACGAACGAGACAGCGAGATGACGAGGTCGACTTCCGCCAATGCGAATCATCGATTCGTTCAATGGATCTGTGCACTCGCAAAAATTACACGTCGACGACGTGCCGTTATATTGTTGTTGTGTCTCATTCGATTGCATTAGTTCGCCGATCGCAATCCCCCACATCCCCCCACTCCCATCCTGAATTAGATTACGCACGATGATTCGTATAGATAAAAGCGAGGTTTACTTACTCGAGCTTATTCGAAGTGAATTGAAATTTTAATAAATTTTATTACGTTTGAAAACAGACGAACAAATATATGTGTATATATTTGCGGAAAAAGTGGCAACTGGAGAGCGATCGTGCGAAAAAGTAGGTTATAAAAAAATAAGACCCCTGGATATAATACAACTGCATATAATTTAGGGGCCATCAATTTTATTATTTTTTTTTTTTTTCCTTTTTAATATCTCGATAAAAAATGAACGAAAAATAAATTTTAATAATAAGACTTCCCATGGAAAATTCTATACCTTTCGGGTTTTCTCCGTCATTTTTATTATTTTCCCAAAATTGATCCGCATAAATGAATTGAAAGATAATATTTTTCGTTAATTTTTTTATCGGGATATTGAAGGATGGAAATAAAAATTTGATGGCCCTACATTATAAACAATAGTATCGTATTTAGGGGACTTATTTGTTAATTATCAATTTTAATGTATTTTTCACATATAGGCGACTTTTTTTCGACTTTTTTCAATACATCAACATGTTCGGAATAATAAATAAGATTTTTTGAATGTTTTCGGGCTTTTTAAAATACTCCCCATTTCAAAAATTCCTGTTTTTTCAGGTTTATTCAGATATTATTGAAATTGAAAATAGATTTATTTATCGCGAAGCTCGACAAAAAAAGAAATTAAAAAAAATTCTTTGTAAAAATTCTTAAAAATTCTTTGTAGATTTTTAAGAATATATATTGGTACATACTATTAATGTTACTTACGGATGAAGTATTATTGTCATTGATATCTACATCGAAATTTGACACCTACCTGAAACAGAAAATACATAATCAATTAATATACTGACTCATTTAACAATATTTTCGTATAATGGTTTATATTATAAAGTTTATTCAAAAATGTTCAGAACAGGATTCATATCTAATTTGCTTAACATTTAAAAAATATTATTATATAAAAATGTATTTAAAGAAATGCCTCAAAAGATTTTTAATAATTTTTAACTGTTTCCATCCATTTTCATAAGTTTTCATCAGTTTTTATCAATCCTCATTAAATTTTCATCAATTTTTATGAATTTTCGTTAATTTTCGTCAGTTTTCATCAGTTTTCATCTATTTCTTCTTATCATTTTTCACCAGGTTCCGTCAATTTTTATCAATTTTCATAAATTTTCGTCAGTTTTAACCATTTTTCATCGGTTTTCATGCGTTTATATAAATTTTTCATTTTCTTCTATTTTCATTAGTTTTCATCGATTTTCCTCACTTTTCATCAATTTTTATGAATTTCCATTAATTATCATTAATTTTCATCAGTTTTCATACATTATCCTCAGTTTTCATTAATTTTTATGAATTTCCATCAATCTGCACCAGTTTCCAACAATTTTTATTAATTTTCATCAGTTTTCATATTTTTTCATCAATTATGATCAGTTTTGATCAGTTTTGATCAGTTTTGATTAATTTTCATCAATTTTCATTAATTTTTAGTTAAAAAAAATGGCTACAAACTGGTCTTTTCTACCAGGGAAAAGTGACAAATAATTAAAACGTGTTATCAAAATTTGAGCTCTATAGTAAGGGAAATCTACATGTAATATTTTCAATCCTCAAAACAATAGCCGTGAAATTTGATTAAACTTGACTGGAAACTTTCGGAAATAATAACTATTCTATTTTGCAGGGGGAAAATTAATACAATTAAACAAATTAAACAAAAGTATCTTTCAATCGCATTGTTTACTTTAACTTTTACATCCCGGTAGCGTCTACACTTAATTAGACCTAACCTAAACAATATTATTATTCGATTTTATATTAGGTACAGGAAAAAAAGTAAAAATTGACACGATTAAAATGCACTGCCATTTTTATAATCCGCACTTCCGAAAATCTCGACATTATAAAGTCTCATCTCCGTGATTAAAATCCATTAATAAAAAATGGTAATTAAAAATTGGTCCCGCTCACGCGCGACGTCGTAATAATCATCATCATCATTATAATAAATCAACGCTACTGATCTCGGCCAATTGCATATAATAACGAGGCCATATCTCCTTCTTCCGATGTAAATAGCGAATTCGATTCGGACACATTCAAATCGGACAAAAAACTAAGCCGCATTAAAATTCCCCTTCATAACATAAATTTCATAAAAACATAAAGTCGAGGAATCAGCAAGAAATCAAGTAGCTCAAAGACGCATAATGCCGGAAAATAGCGGTTTCATCAAAAAACCCCCACAGGTTGCTACGAATACATTAACTCGCAATTCCGACGGGGTCGAGTTTGAAAAAAAAAAGAAAAAACGAGCCGTCGAGGCGCCAGAAATGTGTCGACTAACAGAATTCGACAGTCCATAATCCCCGTGCATCCCCACTCCTTATTCCAGCACATTTAATCTCGGGCATCCCTCCTGCAGAAACCTCTCTCTCTCTCGTCTTAAAAATCCGACTCCGATAAATCGCGAGAGAGCCTCTAATAAACGCCATAATCGTATGCAAATCTTCTTTAATCGGGTATCAGGTTTTGGCGATTCTCGCCTATTTATTATATATAGCATCCATCAGGTCTCGTTCGATCGCGGGAGGAATCCGTATAGTATATGGTGGAATTCGGAAAAATTGCTATAGTGATGCCCATTATCATAATAATGTATAAATTAACAAGCAAACGTAAAATTAATTTGCGACAATAATCTATTACCGCTCAGCCGCGATTATCGCATTTGCATAAGTAGCTGTCGCTGAAAAGCAGCCACATTATTTCCCAGTAAACTACAAAAGTGTGTCGTATAAAGAAAATTCCCTTATATATATAATGACGCAAATCACTCTCGTAAAAAAATGACACGCGTATATCAACAAAGGAACGCGTTCTGTTCTTTGTTTTTTAAAAGACGAACGTGACGATCCTTGTATTTTCTAAATCTGCGGGAAAAAATGGATTAGATATAATTATATCTGGATCAGATATGATTATATCTGGATCATATATGATTATATCTGGATCATATATGATTATATCTGGAT
>JAPYZR010007066.1:0-10366 GCA_030522945.1 Trichopria nigra
GACGAGTAACCGAGCGCGTTCGCGAGCGTTGAGAACCACTGCCGGGCGGCCCGCGTTCGAATTTCCTGCTACGAATTTCCTGCTAGTTTCAGCGTCATAGTACACACACATATGTGTAATATATTTTCTTAAATTTTTACAATACTTTTAGTTTGGTTTTGAATCAGTTTTTTGTTGGTTTTGTTATTTTATATACACAGGTGGGGTTTTTGTTAGAACAACAAAACCAAATTTGATATTTAAGCGACTACAGTCATCGTCATCACTTTTTGTTAAATGGTCACCATCATCAATATCTCCGTCATTTTCGTTATCATCATCATCATCAATTTCATTACCGTTATCTTTTCCCTTATTATCTTTGTTTATCATCACCGTCATCATCTTCGTTATCGCAGTCATCGCCATCATCATCGTTATCATTATCTTTATCATCATCATGATCAAACTTCGTATCATCATCGCCATCATCAACAACTTCATCATAATCGTAATCATCACTTTCTTCATTTCAATCATCAACCCGTATACTACACTATATACATATGTCATTTTATGTGTACGAGATACGTAAGCACGTAGGAAAAGTAACGAAAAATACATAACTCGAGTCATCTTCTTATTTATTTACTTATTATTAATACTACACATCTTGACATAATTTAAGCATGCCATTTCTATATTTGTTGGTTAGGCACGTTATAACATTTTTAAACTCATTTCATTACATGATTTCATTTTAAACATTATTTTAATCTTACCTACTTCACCGTGTTTATTTAAATAATAGGAATTATTTTCTCGATATTCGCATATGAATAAAAGCAAAAGTGGCGTCGGAAAAATGCATGTGTTCTTCGCCAGGCGGCGCTTCTGGTCACCGTGCATTATAGTCGTCACATGCTGAAAGACCCAAAACCATATGGACATTCGAATAATACCGGCTATTCGATTCCACCCTCAATTTGCATCCGGAAGAAAGAAGGAAAAAAAACGGATATAACGGGACACATTTACTGCAGCTTGACGGTTTCAATGCCGACTCGTGGTATTATCGTGGTAATAAAACATTTTTTAGAGAACGGAAACGCCAAAATCTGACTAGAATCTCAGGGAGCAAAATTACTATTTTTCAGTAGGAATATAATGTAAACACCCAAAAATTCTATAAATAAAAAATAACCTAGTTATTTTCAGATATAATACATAGTATGCTGTTGAAGTTCGCAACGTTGGAGTCCAACGAAAATTATAAAAAAATATTTAAAAAATATCTTTTTTCATTCAAATTGGGTTCTTTGTGCATAAAAAATAAGCAAATAACATATATTTTTTATGCTTTTCGTTGCACTCCAACGTTGCGAACTTCAACAACATTACATAGTACACTTCCAGGGTTGGAAAATAATATTATTAAAATCTTCAAACGAAGAAAAATATCTTGCAATTTTTCCTCATTACTAGGTTCTGTTACATTTTTTCAAGTCAAATTACTATATACTTCATTCTATAAACCAGGAAGGAAAAACCAGTTCGGTTATTGAAAATAAAGATCTAAAAGAAAAGCAAAGGAAGAGGACAGATGGACGGGACGGAAGTGTGTAATCTTACTCATAATTGATAAATTTTATTTTTACGCTGCTGCTGGAAGAACTACTACTATATAAAGGAGTCCTCCATTTTTAATCCTACGAACAAAGTTATACTTAAAAAACAAAGCTGCACGATGTCATAAGAAAAAAAAAACATTCCTTGATTACAGACACACACAAACATGAACCTACATCTATAATTGTCGCACTTGCTTTACGTTTAAAATTTGAAAAATTACAAGTACAAACGCTCGATGGTTCTCGCGACACTTTTGTAACGAACGTTGCGATGAAGCGACATCTTTGGTGCGCACGGTCAACTACGTAGATCTTTCCTTTTTTCGTTTAATTATCATTATTGTACCACGCGACAAACTCAATTCATGATTTCCTAACAAAAAACAAACAAAAAAACGAAACACAAGCATATACATTCCGTGATATAACGTAAATGTTCACTTTCACTGTCGTCGACCAGTCAGTCGCTGAATGTTACTGGCAAAACAACGGCATTAAATTCGTAATAATCAATTTGTATTCACCCGTCTCGAATTCATCGAAACTTCATAACCTCACTTTAACGACTTCCAACATTTGCCTGCAATTTCTTTTTCTGTTTCTTTTTTTGTGGAAAAATCTTATTGATACGCCAACGTAGCAGTTTCTCCAAACGTCGATTGCCGGTAACATCGTATACCTTTATATATATGTCGCGTATATGCGAAACCTACTCTCGAGTATATCGCTGCTACTGAGCCAGTTGGTATTATAGGGATAAAAAATACCGGACACTCGTCGCGCTTGAAATTCCTATAAAGTATGACATGTAATATATATATATCAGGTAAAAACACCTCGCATTCGAGAGACGCAAACTGTATTTCGCAAACCTCGCGGAATTTATGACGAAATCTAATTTAGTCGCATATTTGAAATCTGAATGAATGTCTGTTTTATCGATCGACTGGTTCTTCATTTCTCTTCTCATTTCTCTCTCTCTTTCTCGAAAAGGGCTTCGAGTATATATCTCCACGATATATATATATATATATATATATATATAGAGGCGAGAGTTATATCGTGCGCGGCCACCGGCCGATTTGCTCTCTAAGAATAGTACAGTACGTAAAAGCATCAAGGTATAAGTATTTATCGTCGCGACAGGCGGCGATTCGATTTGGGCCGTAAAGCCGTCCAAGAAACCAAACTCGAACATTGTTAGCGTACGAATACGTTTATCTACATACGAATTGCCTGTTTCGACGTTTAAGCGTCGGTTCTCGTATTGCGCTCGTCTGACACTCTTATTGTATACATACATACATACATACATCTATATACATACGCATATATGTATATATATATATACATACAAACATATACATATG
The DNA here is from genome assembly GCA_030522945.1 of Trichopria nigra. NCBI lineage: Eukaryota > Metazoa > Arthropoda > Insecta > Hymenoptera > Diapriidae > Trichopria > Trichopria nigra. The sequence continues at coordinate 2,981 of JAPYZR010007066.1, forward strand.
TATATAAGACGTTGGTCGTAAAGATTTAGTTGCAAGTAGTACGGAATTACCCGGACTCTCGTCATGCGAGTTTCGAAATCCATCCATATTCTGTTTTTCATAATTTCATATTTCGCACCCGCGAGTCGTTACTAACTTAATACGTATTATATATACACATTAGGGGGTTTCTTATTTTGCATAGTTTCAAATTTCTCCCGTGTCTCCACTGTAATTTCTTTAATAAGGTGAAAAAATGAACTGGTAAAAATTCAAGCTCGATCGGTTAATGTTTTTTATAGACTTGTTTAAAAAGAACCCAAAATACGCGCCAAAAAAAGAAAGAAAAAGTTTTGCCTCGAATTTGAAACTAATAGTGTATTTACTCCTCTCAATTTTCGGTTGATTGTTAAAATGTATATCGAATCAAATGATCATTTTTAAAAAAGAATACCTTACATTGTTTATAAACCAAAATAAACGATAAACATTTTCCTTAACATTTATCTATCACTTAAAAAATTTAAAGCGATATCCAGGCAGTAAATTTTCAATTCTGTTTTGTTTTTTTCTCTCTCTCTCTCTCTCTCTCTCTCTCTCTCTTAAAATCCAGTCCGTTATCGGATAGGAGAGGAAGCATAAACAAAAAATAAAAAACAAGAACTGCCGTAGTCAGAGGCAGTCGTAGCGCGACTGGTTTCTTCTTCGTATGTATACACACCATATAGAATTTCATGCGCTGGGAAGTATACATATATATATAAACACATATTGCCCTCGACTTTCACGAGGCCTGTTTCATTCATGGTCCGTTTGTGTATAGGTCCATGTGAGCGGATGTCCGGTGACAATGGGACGAACAAGCCTGCACGCCACTCCGAACTACATGTAAACGTGCCCTATACCTCCTCCCTTTTACGTTTCATCCCGCCATGTATATACACACATATACATACAAGCATACGTATATATATATATATATATATATATATGTACAACTCATTGATTTTCTTGATGTCTCTTGATGGCCCCTCGTAGCAATATATCTAAATGAGTTGCAAGGGCCAACCCAAAATAATTCGCGATTTGTTCGTTTTTATTGTGTGTGCGTGAGAATAAAATACTTAAATTTGTCCTGGTAGAACTGTTACAGAAACATAATATTCTTACTTAGAATAAGAATAAAGTCAGTCGGTTTTGTTTACGTTTCGATGAAAACAATAATAAAGAAATGTTTGCGTCGTGTATCATTGTTATGAAACTCTTGATGACATAAATTATTATATATTAAGAAAAATTGTTTACGAATGTTAAAGTATGACTTTTAATGAGAGAAGGGTGCAATAATATTCGCGACAAAAATCCGTTTTATTTACAAATACAATACCGGCAGTAAACAAGTGGCCCGATAAATAAATAGAACTCTGAAATTTGATATTCACGAAAGAAAGCATCTGTTGAAGAAACACACAAGATAGTCCCCAAAGATGGACATGCGAAGGGGCAATGAATATATACAGAGAAACGTTGAAGATATTCGACTTCCGTGTTTCGCATTGTTTTTTTTTCTCTCTCGCTTTTTTAATGGAGTCTGTCACAAAATCTAAAAATATACCGGCTTTTTATAAGAATGTAGGCGAAATTCGACCTAAACCAGATGAGAAATATACGAATTCATCGGAAAAATCCCAACCCTTTTTAACGTTTCTTCATATTGAAATTGAAAAATAAACATAAAACTTTTTTTAAAACTATAAATTAGGGGGAAAAAATGATAAACTTTGCACAAAAAATTTTAAATTTTGTAAAGAAAAATTTTAAATGGGAAATAAAAAATAAAGTCTGTGAAAAAGTATAAGACAATCAGAAGAACTTTTCGATTTTTTGTGAGTGTAGATGATCATCTATTTTTAGATGTATAGATTTTAACAAATTGATAGAAATACTGAAAAAAGGTTGGAAATTGCATGAAATTTTATTAATTCCAGTAGCATTTGCGCGCTTGAAAGTGAAATCGATTTTTGAAAGGAGGAATTGTAGTATAAACTGGTTTTACAACAAATGAATTTTTATTAAAGGGAGCTTTACTCTCGTTTGTAAGAAAGTTCCCACTCTTAAAATCAGGTTTTAGAATCGTAATAGTCTATTCAACTTTGCGAAAAATCAAATTTTCTGTAGTTCACCATATACATATGTAAAAAATCAGTTTTTTATCTGTACATAAATGTTTATATATATGTATAATGGTTGTTTCTTACATAAATGTTACGTTAATATTACAGAATTGTTACATTTTGGATGACAGGGCATTATACCAATAGGATATCATATTTTCTTGGACACCCTGTATAATGAAATGGGTCTGTCATTTCGTGCGAGGATTTCATTCGACGATGAAAAATACCATTGTTTTCAATGATTCTTTTTGTACGTGGTGTACAATCTACCATTCTTGAATAACCTTGCATTAAATTGGGTAAACGAGTAATTTGGATTTCGTCGACGACGATTAAAATCGACATTGGAATATTGGAAATTTAGTTCCTTGAACCTGTATATATAGTAACGAAACATTTTTATACCTGTAAAAAATCCAATGGTTTTTCACATCGCCTGAAAATTGAGCCATTCTTATAAATTATCGAAAAATATATTCACTCTTTCATTTTTCATTTCATAATTTTCACTTCATAAGTAAAATGTATCGGTCTTAAAAAAGGCCCAACCTTCATTCAAAACATTTTACAATTTATTGCATACATATATGAACTGCCAAAGGCACCAAAAAAGGGGAGGGGGATTTTGCCATTCACGTTTTTTTTATTATTATAAAATCCCTCATCAGTTCGTCGTCGTGAAAATTGTCCGGTGGCTGCTCTCTCTTGGTGTAAAATACACTGTTTAAAGCTTTAGCATGCATTCACGCAGCAGCATTTTTTCCATGAGGACATTTATTTAAGTATCAGTTACAATGTATATACATACATGTATGTATATCGAACAGCAACATTATGTAGAAAGTGTTTGACAAAATGGACCAATTTTTCTCTCTGCCGAGGGCAATTCGCGCAGAAAGTGTCTGTTTACCTCTAAAATTGCATCCCTCCAGGGTCATGAGCGCGCCCGCACACACGCACACACACACATACGTGTACGGGGCATTTTGGACATTATATAGAAATCCAGATCGTCATTTTCGACAGTAATTGTATACGAGTCGAAGATGGCGAAATTGGAAAATCATATTGCGCTTGAGCCCCTGCGAGAATATTGCACCTCACCAGCACGTGCGAAAGCGATCCCACCATATATATATAAACAAGTCGGAATATATATTTTGTAAACGAATCGCGTGCCGTCGAGCGAAACGTGATTGGCGATGCTCCTTCATGCGTGTTAAATAAGGATAGAAAAATAATACATGTATTGAAGGACTGCCTTTTGAAAACTGCATTTTACAAAGTTTCTATTTTCAAGGGTATTTTGTTACGACAATTTATTGAAAATGTTGCATGTATATACGATTTATAAAAAATTGTATGATTTATAAACAACAATGTCTCAAGGAATATTCCAGTAGTATTCCAGGAATGGTTCGACAGGACTTTTGTTTCTTTTAAAACATAAATATTGGCAATGCTTGTATATGAAAAATACGTAAATCGTCAACTCTATCCCTCTGTAACGTTCGTGGAAGCACTGGCATAGACAAACTGCAAAAAAACTAAGATAATGCTGAAACTAGCAGGAAATTCGTAGCAGCCGATTTGAAAAATTTTATATTCACATTTTGGATTATTTGTACATTTGAATGTGTTATTTTCAACAAAATATAAAAACAGAATCCTCGCATTTCGAATTTCTTACTAGTTTCAGCGTCATCAACTATGGCAGAGAAAATATAAATAATTCGCGCAATAAAACACATAGGAAAAATCCGTCTCTGTGGCGTTCGTGAATGCACTGACATAGGCACACTGCGAAAAACACCTATGCCGACTGCAACAGGTTCCATATCAATTCCCGCTCTATAACGATTCAAAAATATCAATGAAATAATACCAAATACACGATTATTAATCATTTTCATTTGAATTATTACTATTTTAAATATAGAACCATTGTTTCACTTGTACAAGTAACAAGTGTGTGATAATTATTATTAATCAAATTATATTACCTCTTACTAAATTATTATTTATTACCTATTACCTATTACTAATATATTTCTGAATTAAAAACGTAAAGATGTTACTTTAAAATGGAATGAAAATGTTACTATTCAATCAATAATCACTTTTACCTATGTCAGAGATCTTCGCAACTATGTCGGAAATATCCAGGAGTAAAATCAACTACGTTAATGGTCCTCTCGAACAAAGACGACAAGTTACATAATGAATCACTATTATTATACAAGTAAGTACAAGTATCGACAAGTCGTATAGGTGCGGCTTTTAAAGTGTCTCGAAACAACGACTATGTCGGTCATCGTCGTCAAGACGACATAGTCAGAGAAAGTCCGATGTCGAGGAAGACACTTGCAGCAGAAGCCGACGACCTTTCGTCTTTCCTACTGTCCTCCTCTCTCTCTATCTCTCTCTCGCGTTTAAAGAGCCTCCCCCTCGGATAGTTTAACAAAAAAATGGTCGATTAGATTTAGAGGCGCGCAATGGCGTCATCCTCTTTCTCTCTCGCCATTTTCCCACAGGCCATCGTTCCTCCATCACCCACGGAATTCAAGACGCTTTATGGAATGAAAATACGCACGCGCAAATCGATCATGACCAGAGTCGTTCGTGTGGCTCGTCGTTTATCAAAAAAGTATTTTTTTTTTTTTTTTTTTTTGTTCAATTCCTGCCGCGAGAAAGGGGGCGCTCTCGTGTGTCTGTGCGATTTGTCGAAATTAAACGCTCACCGTACATATAGAAAGTGCGAAATCCATGTTCTAAATACACGCTACACGACGGTCTATATACTCTCGTCGTCGAAAGTACGCATTAAAACGGCGTGATTTTCGTGCTCTTTCAATTTGACCGTCAATTACGGGTCAGGGTTCGAGTTCTTGCCTGTCGATCTTTCACGCGAGTACTTGTCGATATATATATATAGTACTATATAGTATATATACACTATATGTATACAGACGATGCTGCTGATGCGGAGGAACGATTAAAGTTGCGGCAGGCCGGATGCAGTCGCCGTGCCGTCTCGCACGAAACTAAAACTATCGGGAACTTGTTTAGAAAATCACTGTTTAAAGATCTACGATGGGACTATATAAACACACACGCATACACAATGATATAAAAAAGGTCATAATTAAAAAAGTAATAGCGAGTGAGTGTCGAATCTGCAATTGTTCACTGAAGGTTCATTAATAAAAGATTTCAGAAACAAGATTGAAAACTTTTGTCAGTATTTTTCAAACAATTCGTAAACTTTTATAACTAGAACCAAGTTTTGATTTAAAAAAAAAAAAATCATCACATATTTATTGTTTGTACAATGTACGCCATGTTTTTTTTTTTTTTTTTTTGCACGTATTACTATATATATTTCATATAGACCGTAATTCTCACTTTTGGCCTAATTGTTTTTTTAGATACATTGTACAATTATTATCGCTTAAAATCCAAAAATATGCTTTAAATGTAATAATAATACTATCGATTTAAATGAAAATTTACGAATGTCTCGTTCCAAATGGACAGTTTTCGTGTGAACCAACAAGAGTTGAGAACCACTGCCGGTTCGGAACCCTCTCCCCGTTCAACAATCCTAAAACTTGATCGAAATACGTTCCAATGTGCACGTGTCTGTATATAAATATTCACCATTTCAAAAGTTGCAAAATAAAACGGCGGTTGTGAACCGCTATTGTCCCCTAGCTTCAGCATCATGAATTACTATCGATGAAATTGAACTATTTTACTTTTTTCATTATAGTCAATCGAATTTCGTAAGGCGTCGTTTTCTAAAGACTTCCCTTTCGCCTAAAAAAAAAAACCTTTCCCATTCGCGCACATTCCAGCGATTGTAAATAAGCACAAATAATGCAAATATTTCTCCCGCGACTGAAAAAAAAAACCGCCGACATTCGTGAAACGTCGTACATGAGATTTCAATTTCGCATAGCCGACGAAAGTAGTTTATATATATAAGCGATGTGAACGTCGCGTTCATGTATATGTATAAGAATCTCGCAATTAACGCCTATTCAAGGCAATTTCTTGCGCCAGACACTTTTAAATATATATATACATATAGGTGGCGCGGCTGCATTTCATTTAAAATCACCGTAAAATAAATCAAAGCGCTAAAAAAAAGTGCGACCCGCGACGTTTGTCAAAGACGTCGCGATGACAATTCCCGCCGCGCATCACATATAGTGGAGTCAACAATGGCCATCGGGCGAAACCGGAGAAAATTTCCTCGCTTTTCAGCCGCCAGGCGATTAAGGTCGGAGGAGAAATGGGAAGTGAGACGAGCCTCGAAATTGCCACTCGCAGCTATTGTTAATTAGACGATTGTTTGTTAGGAGAGAGAGAGAGAGAGAGAGAGAAAAATATGCGCGTAGCTTATGTTTATCACCTCGTGCTGCCTCACGATCGCACAATGGGGAAAAGAACGAAAATGTCTCGTTTTATTAGTATGAGCAAAACGTGCGTACGTGTGTATATATACGCGCGCAGCAGGGAAGAAAGCAACAGTGAACGAGGAGATATTGAAAACTGGCACGATTCTCGTGTCGAATCGAATTGCGACGACGACGACGTTAATAGGAGGCGTAAATGTCAATTCTCCATCTGATAAGGATTCCGAAAGTAAACAATAGGTCGACGTGAATTTATGCTCGCGCGCGCGCACACACTATTTACACAATTCGAGGGCCGCCAATGGGACACGGGCGATGTGTATCCGTTACATTAGGAGCGAAGGTGGCCTCGTACGTCAAGTCGTACCTTATATTTACTTCCTTAAGGCTTTCATTTATCCGCCGGTGAAAATACTGACTTTTTCCCCTTTCTGCCTGTGATGGATTAGCTCTCGTTTCTTTTCTTTTTCAATGGAAGGTGTACAAGTCGCGATCGAGAAGAAGGCCCTTCAATTATATGGATTACAACGTTTCGTAGGGGTCATCTGTTTTTAATTTAAAATTACATTCATTTCTACAGTTAGAAAAACAATGTCGTCATCGTCGTATTAATATCCTAAATCAACATTAGGTGACGGAAATGTATAGGTATATATATATATATATACATGTGTGTATATATATATATATATATATACACATGTCTGAATTACGTATATATATATATATATATATATATGGAATACCGTCAGTTCCAGGTCCAAAAATGGCACATTACCGATAGTTCCAGGACAAGTGCATACTTCCAG
>JAPYZR010007067.1:0-15726 GCA_030522945.1 Trichopria nigra
CACACAATTGAACTTTAAAAATTTCAAAAAAAGCAATTTTTTTTAAAGTTTTTGGTGAAAATAAAAATGTGTCCAAGAATACCCCGATTTCCCCTACTATTATTATTATTATTATTATGATCTTCGGCAAAAATCTATATTCTTCAAAGAAAATCCGTTTCAAGCTTAAAACCAAGATTTAAGTTGTTTACAAGATCATATAAGCAAGACCTCATTTTAAGAGCTCTTTTTACCGAAGATCATAATGAAGTCATCTTCAAGAGCTCTTTTTGACGAAAACCGCAAATGAGACGGCGTAATATCAAAACACAGACAATCAACATTCAACACACATTGTCTCAGCTGTATTAACTATTTTTCCCTACTGAAATCCAACATGGGAATTTTGAAATGGGATTTATATATTACAATAAATCAACATGTTTCTTTCTTGTTTAAAATTATCTAAAAAATATCCCAACAATTTTTTGATTCAAAACAACAAGATTTCACGTCAAATTCCCGCATGGGGTCCCACATGGGAATGTTCAGTAGGGTATATATGGCATTTATATATCTTTTTAATTAAATGCCAAACATATCGCAACGTGCGTAAAATGTGCGCAGCACTCCACTTATGCTTCTGTGAAGTGTGTAAATTGATTTCGATAAGTATCCCAGATAGTACATGATACCGTCAGAATATATCCTCACGATATATATATCATTTTGACATACCTATATATAGAATACATAAGAGTACACACACATACGATGATATTCGAGGGATATTCGTAGAATATCCCCAATGTCCGCCTGTTTCCAATATTAAGGATAACCTCAGGATACGTTTAGAATATTACGTGCGTACTATTAAGTCTATATATACTAATCATAAACATGACAAAGAAGGAAAATTTCGTACGAAATATTAAATTACGTACGTACGTACAAGATCACGTACAGAAGTTTTTTTTTTCATTTTTAGGTCAATTGTGTGATGTGAAACATGGACATCCAACTAGCGGAGTGTTATAATTATTTCATGTGTCTCTACGAATTTGCCGCATTTTAACAAAAAAAATGGAATCGTTCCATTTCTTCGACCGATTGTACTTACTGCTTGTGAAAATTTAATTTTTAAATATACATTTTTTGTACACTTCAGAATTGCAATTTTCAATTCATTTTAATGCATTTTCGTTTGCTGGTAAAATCTTATTTGAAGCTTATACGAGTAAAATAATAATTTTTTATCGTCTATATTATATGATATATATTATATATCAATTACTTTTTTATTTTATAAACTTCTTGAAACCTGCACTATTTAAAATTATTTTAGCGAACAGACAATATATAAGTATACCGTTTATATGCGCGCCTGTCCACATCGTCTATACAAGATTGTGAAATCGGCAACTTCACGTCATCGTGTGTAATCGCCAATTTCGATGAATGAATGCATGATGTAGGTGAAGTGATATTGGTTCTCCCACCTTTCTTTCTCTGTCGACTCCCTCCCACGTCTTTTTCAATCTCCTCTGCAGTGTCTTCCATCTTATTCCTTATATTTGTCAACCGACTTCTCTTCCACTCAATTGGGTATACCTTTACAATATACTTATCAGTATATAAAGTCGGAAACGAAATCTGCATTTAAAAAAGTTTCATCAATAAACGCCTTAATCATCACCAATATACTCGCGAATCTCTATATAGCGACCGGGAATTCTAAAATTAAAACAAATCGCAATAAGGCATCCGCGCGAATCATTTAAAAATAAATTCTTGGAATTAATATCATTTATTTTTCTTTTCCTTTTTTTAGTTGTTACATTTTATATATACATATATATCGTTCGTTAATTTTACGTGAAATGTGTTTGTGCGTGTGCGCGCGCGCGCGTGTCTGTACGCCAGTAATATATTTATTGTATAATGTTCAGTTAATAATATTAAGTTTTATATATACAATAATAATCTCATGCTTAAGATAGAAGAAATACAAATACAGGAAATTCTGAATCGGTTATACATTTATTGGTGTCCATATCCTACTGATGAACACTTGACGTTTAGTGAAGGATGATACAATTTGTTGGATGAAGAATATACCATATAATATGTGGATCTTGTTTTTTTAATATACGATATTAAAATAGGGAATATTTAAATATAATATTATTGTCATATTCATCGATATTTCAGAATAAAATTCCATTAAATTTAATTTTACACAAAGAGATTATATTTTGTATGAAAGGGAGTGAATTAATATTATATATTTAGTACCCTTGGTGACATATACAGGGTGTACCAAAAGTTTGGAAAGGATCCTGTAACTTTTGAAAGAGATAAATTTTCGAAAATCGCTCAAACACGTGAAACGATTTTTTTAAAAATCTATTTTTTCTGAGGGGTTTCAACCCCCCCACCCCAAGGGTGGCCGTGGCGTACGAGGGGAGATGAATATCTTAAATGGCAACATGGGTCGAGTGGGGGCTCATTTGAAAGGTCTTTTCGAAACGAATTCAAAACACCCATCATAGATGGCGCTGCGATCACTTTTCGAGGAATTATTCGACCTTTAAAATGTTTAATTTAGTAACATTTTAACAAATAAGGATTTAAAAAATCGCCGAAACACGTGAAATAAGTTTTTAAAAGTGTTGTTTATTTTCCCGTGCAAAATATAGGTCTTTTGAAAACCTGTATATAAATGTATAGAAATACTGAGCAATTTCTACCTGGGTAGTATTGATTCATTTTGACATTTTTGACATATATATATAAATTAAAAACTAAACATATGATTTTAGATATATATAATGTATCACTTTTAGCAACAGATAAAAATCCATATAAACTTAAAGAATATAGAAAACTATATATTTCATATAAGAAACTGAAAAACACGGTCAATATATTAGATTTAAAACTTCTAAATTATCAGGAACTTATTATGCATTGTTGTAAGGCTCTTTAAATATAGACCACATATAAGTGTTCGTCAAATATTCACGTAATATATACGTATATATATATAGTTTTTAATATCTGTCATATAGCGGTAAATCTAAAATTACATAATGACAGTAGTGAATTCATTGAAAGTTTCGTTATTTAATTAATACAGATTTTCATTTATATTTGCGGAGTAATGTATTGAAACAATATTATTTGAAAATATATTAGCCAATTATATACCCACATTGCAACCACTGCGCAAAAATAACCTGCTGGAAATAAACCTAGCGAATAACGGAAAATTGAGAATTACTGATGGAGGTATCCGCGAGAGAGAATACAGAGCTCCGCACGGCCTGTATACATAAAAGCTTTAGGTGTATTATCTGTGAGTCCACAATAAAAATCAGAGAACTAAATGTGATATTAGTTCCACTTTTACAGGATGAATTTCTGTTTTCCATTTGCATTGTCATACTTTTAGTAAATCCATTTTTCAATCGAACATATCTTGTATCTTTTTTTCATTTTATTATCATCGCTATTCTAGTCAGACAACGTATACACATTATTTTTACGGAAAAAGATCAAAAGGTAAATTTTATTTTTTTTAGGAAAATATGTACGAGAATCTTTCAGTACGCGACATGATAATTAACTAAATTTCTCGAAAAGATATGACGTTTAAAATAATATCGTCCCAATTAGCCATGGCCGCACAGACTCGCATATTTGTAAATATAGTTATAAGTATATAGAAGATCAATCCGCAATTAATCGGTAATATATAGAAATTGCACAAACGGACGTTCCACATATATATACGCATGATAGTGATGGAAATACTTTAATGATTCCTCATTTATATATGTATGTTTCTATGAAAATTTATGCCTTAACCTGTAGGTGAAGGAAGCATCAAGTTTTCATAAACCGTTAAGCAATCTCAACGAGACGACTACTATGTTATTTTTGCGGTATAGTGATATTTCGTGCACTTTATACATTTTAGACAAATCAACGATATTTAGGTGTTTTATACAAAAGGGACCTTTACGAGTTGCTGCTTTCTTAATTTTAAGAATTTAAAAATCAAATCGATCCATATACTAAGGTAAATACGTATACGTAGAATTTATATCATATTATATTTCATTAATTAACTGATATAAAGTGATGGTACGGAATCCTGGTTGCACAATAGAGCCTAGCCGTTTATTTGAAATGGTTCAATAAATACAATATTTTTTTCTTTTATAAACCTTTCTATACCAATTGCAAAAATTAAATATATTTAATATATACATATATTTTCCCTTGGGATAAATTGTCAATGATATAGTATCAGTATAATTCATTATAATGAATCTTTCATGGTCCAAGTCATTAAAAAATTATGTTTTACAAAATAAATATTGTAAAACAAGTCATAAATAATTAAATTTTTCGTCCGACATTTCGATAAACTAGGCGACGAAATTGTTAATGTTTTTAATTCGTATCATGACAGACTCCAATTTACTATTGAGGAACATATGAATAACAGAATAAATTTCTTAGATTTGAATATAATTAATAGGGATAATAAATTAATATTTGACTGGTATAAGAAACCCACATTTTCGGGAAGAATTTTAAATTTTAATTCGGAACACCCTATTGTATTATTGTATTTTAACTTAACTGACAAAACAGTCAAACTAACTGACAAATATTTTCACAACAAAAATATTAAAATTATTAAGAATATTTTATTAAAAAACAATTTTCTTATAAATTTTATCAATAAATACATAAAAAAGAGATTTATGGTGTTAAATAATAAGAACAAAGAAACTGATAATATTATTATGCATAAATATCTAAAATTACCGTACATTCACAATTTTTACTACGCTGTAAAAAATAAATTTAAAAACGTCAATTAATGACATACGAATTGTTCCTTTTACAACATTAATAATTTTAGTAGTATAATCAAAAAAGGAAAAGATAGTATACTGACAAATGGGATACAAATAACATGGTTTATAAAATCAGTTGTAAACAATGTAACGTTTCTTATATAGGACAAACAAAACGAACTCTTAAAGAACGAAAAATGGACTTCACAAAAAATGAATGTTATTACAGAACACATAAAGAATATTGGTCACACTTTTCAATGGCAAAATACAAAAATTACCCAATAAGCAAAAAGATGTCTTGAAGATATCTAAAAGATATCTTGCGATCCTGGCAAGATATCTTAAAAATGTCGAATAGATATCTAAAAGACATCTTATGCAACACATCTTTTTAAATAAAGACGTCTAAAAGATATCTTTTGGATATTTATGTCTCCAAATGTTTATTGGGTATAGATAAAGAAAGCAATTATTACAACCGTTTGATTTCAGAAATGACACATATATATTGTGTTACAAGACAATAGTATTAATATTCAAGAAGATACACAAATTTTAAATACAAAATACAACAATATGCTAAAAAATATAAAAAAGAAATTATAACTAACGTAAATTTAAATTTAATCAGTATTTAGTCAAAGTCCATTCGCCTCTCACTGATACACATCAACACAAGGACTAAATATAGTAAACATAAGTGAGAAAAAGTATATAAAGACAAGTTAATATACAATATATGCTTTATGCCGCGCAATTGTCCCTGAAGAGGATAACCTAGTCTATCGAAACATCGGACGAAAAATTTAATTATTTATGACTTGTTTTACAGTATATTTATTTTGCAAAACATAATTTTTTAATGACTTGGACCATGAAAGACTCATTATAATGAATCATTTATACTATTATTGACCTTTCTATATACCATTTTTAAAGTATTTTATATTATTGTACACTGTCCCAGCTAGCACGAATTGTAGAATGACGTCAAAGAGCCGTCAAAAAGCCGTCAAAATGCTGAGGAAGTATCGAAATGAAGGCATTTTGACGTCATTTTACAGTTCATGTTTGCTGGGGTATTTATAGGATCCAGCGAATGTTGATACTTTCGCCCGTTAATATATTTTTTATTTAAAAATAGCGCGGGTCCTTTAAATCCATAATAAAATTATTCTTTTTCCTATTTCGGACTGTTGTGCGGCTCATTCTCTCTATATATTAATTACAAGACGAATCACGTAAGGATTATCTGCCAAACAATGTCGACCCTTCTCCCAGCCTCGTGCTACAAGATTCGCGGTTTAATGAAAACCATCATAAAATCAACCATCCTAAAAAATTTTTACGAATTTGATAACCTCCGGCTGTGAAATTCTTCGATAACACCAACAAATATAAACGCTTATAGAAGGACAGAGCCCGTGTTAAATTGTGAGACGAATTGTGGTTCCGCAAAGAGTCACATTCGCAATGAGAGTGAGAAAGACACTCTTATGTACAGTACATTTGTTGTCCTTCTGTTCCCCAGTCTCACCTTCTCTATACGCTCTGACGAAGACGTATATGTGGCCAATTCGAGACGCGACCAATGACCAAAAAACAAATCCGACAATTGCCGAGATTTTCATTTGATCTTATATTTATAGTATCTGACATTATGTCACATGAACTAATAAATGAGTAACTATGTATAAATTCCATATACTATTTCATAAAAAGGCACGTGCAAGAACTCTACAGTATTATTTATAAAATTATAGTAGAATTCTGATTTAATTATATATTAAATATATATTTGAAATGTACAATCCACGACATATTGTTTAAAAACTTGATATGGCTTTAATATAAAAAAATATTGTAATTATAATTATCCAATCAATATATGTATTTAGAATATAATGTATTGTTATTTTTATGCACCAACCATATTCAATTTATAATATGAAGGCATTTCCAGATTCAGGTACATACTGAACGGTATAATCATGTTAACAAATTCTTAATGGGGGGTATATATATACTCCTTCTCTTCACCTATATATATAGAATATCCGCTCTCTATTCCTTTAACCACATCTTACAAGCAGCATGTGCGAACTTCAGATGAAACGACCTCACAAAATCCGTTATAAGTAAATGTGCAGTGATAATATAATCCCTACCCCGTTCCTCTGTTATAAAATATAATCGGAAAAACGTCACTTCCGACGAGCCAACATAGATGGGGCAATTGTATTGATTGTAATATAACCCCCGCCACTTTTTCGGAATTCTGCCCACGTTTTCGCTCCCTTGAAACAACCTCCCCAACACTCCACTCCCCCTGAAAAACTCAAAATACACTTTCATTGAATTAATAAAATTATATTTTAAATATGACACATGCCATAAGAAAATTATTGCATCGCACAATATATTATACCTAAAGTTCAGTTAACTGTTACAACAAACGCATCTCTTTTAAAATATCCCAATCAGCCGATGTAATAATAAGAGTTGGGCAGACTTTAGAATGAGTACAAAAGTTCTCTTAAACGTCGATTTCTGAGCTCAGTTTCTTATGAACCTATATAAAAGAACATAAAAAGAACCCCTAAATAAGTATAGCTGATTTGAATTTATTTTCTTCTAGTGGATTGGAGTTCGAGCTTGTAATTATGAAACGTATAAGAATTTTAATTGAGAGCCTATTCATTTATTTAACTAGAAATAAAATAAAAATTTATTTAAATAGAATTGAATAGTAACTGAAAAAGGACATTTAAAATAAATTCCGATAATCGGCAAACTTTAAGGTAGTTCCATCACACACGTCTCCCTGGTCAACTGAATGCTCAGAATAAAAATTGCGAAATTTTCAATCAAATAATGTTTGCGTTAAAATAACAAAGTTTTAATAATATTCATATTATTTATACGTATATAGCAATCAACCATGTAGATATGCATATATGTGGATAAACTTGGCAACGTCGCATGTCTATAAGCGGTCGGAAAGTTTACGTTTGAATCTTCTTGAATGTAGCAGCCCCTGAAGAGATCAGTGGTAGTAGCTGTCAGAGTCACCTAACATTCGCAATTATTCGCGGTATCAACAATTTATTTATTGTGAGATAAAATGTATCTCAAGTCAACCCATGCGGTGAGAAGAACTCGAGGGAAGAAAAAAAGGCCAGTTCGCAAAAGCCAAAATTGTACTTGCAAGAGAAGAATCTATGGTGTACAAAATGCGACATGCCAATTTCTTGATGTGAAACATGAGAACAAATATGGCGTAGCCAGTATTATTCTTACAGTCGAGTGCACGAATTGTAATGTATTGCTTCAAGTTCCTATACTTTTCAAGCAGATGAGAATTCACCTATTAGTTTTCCAGTTAATTTGATTATATTATTCTTGGTACATACTTCATAATTTTTCTATTTTAATGTTTTAAAATATGTGTCATTAAATATATTGTATATTTACCAGGAATTATCATTATATTATAATATATTATGGTTATTATTATACATCATGGGCTTGGCGAGACCCATGTCAATGGTCTATTGGCAGCAGCTAGTATTCAAACCATCTCCCCTGTTTTTTTTTTTTTTTTTTTTTAGAAAACTGAAAGCATAGGGTGCAGATAAAGCTGTAAAAGAACTAACTAAAGAATCTTGCTTTAGGTAAGGATGATTAAAATTGCTGAGTTTCATGTATCAAATATTTATTTGGCATCCAGGTATCATCTGGACATATTCTTTAGAGAAGTATTGTATTTTGCGATATATAGTTCGAATTTCGGAGCAATACCTGAGTATATTTTAAATTAAACAGTTTCACAAATAATATTCTTGATACATCTGGATATCAAGTACATAGTTCAAATCATAGGAGAAATAGAAGTAATTATAATTTTCAAATTACAAAAGGACAAATTATCACTTTAAAAATGACTAAAACGTCCATTTACGGCACGCTGTATGGACTCTTTGAGGGAGGTACAAAACACTTAACAAACACTTTATGTACACTTACAAAGAAATGGCGCTCAGGAAACACACTGAACATCGCGAATACTTAATAAAGTGTGTTCAAATTTCGCCATGTAGGGTTTAACGTGCATCCCATATTCATCGAACTCTATTTTTTCCAAACCTGCCCAAAAATTCCACCATTCTATATGGTAAAATAGAACGTAAATGCCGTTTACATCCAATAAGTATTGCGAATTTATTAGGGCCAGCATTTCTTGTTTACGGATCGGATACTCTGCGGCCCTCATCATTACTAATTTACAGAAATCTTATAGTTAAATTTCTTAAAATGCTACGAAATAAGGCAGAAACAAAATACGTTGAAATTTTATTTTTCTTACATCATAATATAGGCAATAAAATATATAAAATAAAAAGTAATATAAAATATAATAAAATAAAAAGATTCAATATTGCTTGCCTTGTAGATTATCTCCAAAAGTTACGTGTAATTGATACATCACAATGTGAAGTAGTGTATTTTTGTTATAAACTTTGTAAAATAGTAATTTTATCACATACTGAAAGGAAAACGTCTTATAAAGAGCTACACAATTATTGAACTTTAAAACTCTTGTATAGACATGTCAATATGTCGAAAATATTTAATATCTTTACAAAGATAGTAAAATGAATCTGTATCTTTTCTATTGCGTATTTTTTTAACTTGCAGACTTATTTTCCTTTACCTATATATATTATGCTTATAGATCTATAAGTATAAGAAGATGCGTTTAAATTTCTATAATCCACTATGTAAAGACTGATGTAGAAAAATTACTATACCTATAGATTCATATGCTTAAAATTATACCATTTGGATATTATTCTGATTATCTTCATCGAAAATTATCTTGCATATTGCATATATGTCAAGTTTGCAGCTATACGTATAGTTGTGCTACTGAATGTCTTTCGCATTCGTGAAGATGAGTAGTCGCGGTTTTGGTTACAATAAGGTATTCCTTAACCTATTCCTAAAATAGTGTAAAATTGTAAAAGTGCCGAATGTATCATTCGTATATTACTATAAATATTCCATAAAGGTTCATATGTAAGTAACAAAGCGATTAAATTATGAAAACTGTCGCTTATATTTATTAAGAACAAGACTCTGGCTATGATTTTCCTTTTTTGAATCTCTGCCTCGCTTGTGCTTTACTGTATTTGTGGTGTTTCTCCTTTTCTCCATTTTTCTCTGACTCTGTCCCTTCGCTTGTCTCGCTCACGAGGTCCACCGGTGGATCCAATAACGACTGGCGCTGACACTTGACAAAATAACGGAACCCTTTGGCGATGCCAAATCCAATCATGGCTATGGCTATTGTCAGCGAGGCCATCAGAAGGGGATGCTAATTGAACAATAAAACACATTTATTCGTTGAACGTAACAATGTGGAATATTTTCGTACTGTTTCTATTGAAATAAATTGTATTTTTAACACATTTAATGTCGCTAATATTTTGAAATTGTAAGGGGACGATGTCATATAAAAAACTATTTACCTATATACTTTTAACAAAACATACTATTATACTAAGTAGTGCTTTGAATATGTGATCATCAGAACTGAACCAAAAAAGAGGTATAGTCCGTTGTGATATATTCGGGCAAGACTATATTAATTATACATCAGAAATCATGAAATGTGTCTCGATCTCTATATAAAACAAAATCTCATGCTTTGGCAAATAATTTTAAAAATACAATAATAATGTGATTTTGCCCGTTTACCGTCAATGTTGGTTTATTTGTGAATACGTAATCAGCAATTACGACAATTACTCCAAGGATGATGCCAACCCCGGCCCCGAGCCACGGTATCTGTTGGTCAGCTGCAAAAGAATTATTAAGTAAATAGGTCGTCAATATATATATTATATGTATGGTTTATGGGGACTTTTGGTACTTATTACGAGGACTGTCCCCTAGTAGAAAATTAGACCAGTTTCTATCCAATTTTTCTGGCCTATGTTAAAAGTAATGAAGTCCAGAAAAACTGTCCATAAACTGGTCTTATTTTATACTGGGGTCCAGATAATATTGTTTACACAATATAGTGGTTGCGAGGACCTTCATTTTACACTACGACATACATCCACGCAAAACATTGTTTAGTCAGGTCATAAGAGGGTTTGGGTTAGGCTAGTTTTACCGGGCGGTACGCGGGGTGGACAGCCCCCGTGCGCGTATTAAATTGTAGGCATATATATTAAATATGGGCATAAGATTTTAAAAACAATAAAAATCTTCCATAACAGCTATACAAGACAGGAATCGATGGACATCTAAAGAGATTTCCTCCATTCTGCAAACCAGCGAATATTAACAAAAAATAAATATAAACGTATGCATTTTAAGAGGAATATTAAAATAGCATTACAATATGAAGTTATATGCAAACCTTTTATATGGATAATTTTTTCATATTTCAATGTATAAGGTTAATTATAGAACATGCAATGATAGTTTCTGTACACAGTTTGATTGTAACCTTCTATACTAACATTACATCAAAAGCCAATGGAAACATGTCTTTATACGGTTCTAGATTTTTCAATATATGTATAATCTTTCAATTACGTATATTTTAGCAATCATTATTTCAAGGTTACTTATGTAATGTTTTCTTTTAAATATAATATAAAGCTATTTGTTTACATTTGGGAATTTTGTTTGTCCAGCACTGTTATATAATACGTGTTGCGAGTTTCTGCAGTTTCCTGCATCCTAAATATAAATATGAGTATATATGGCACCATCTTAAAAACGATCTTAAGTTCTAGGACTAATAAAGAATTCTCATTTTTGCATCTGGAGTCCCGCAAAAACTACACGAAAGCTTATATGGGACATGTGCAGGGTGAGGTACCTATATACTTTGCAAAGGTCAGCATGTAAAACAGCGATTCGCTGACGATCGCCTTTAGGCCACATGGTCGAAGAAGACGTGCAACAATGCAATTAATAAAATAAAAATAATGACAAAAAGTTTTTTTCGGAGAATGTGCCAAACTTCAACTTCATGGTCATAAAAGTATTTCATTTTAAATTTAAACAATAATATAATTATATGTATCACATATAAATTATATCGAATATAATAAAATAATGTTTTGTGGATGCCTCGTAAGATAGTGTTATTATTAATTGATACCCTAGGATTTTTAGCTTCATCTATTCGATGTCACCCCAAGTAAAACACATGCCAGCTATTGTTGCTGCGACAGCTAAATCGAAGCTGCCAAACTACTTTGCCAGCTTCATCTACAGCGTTATTTTGTTGTAAATGCTATGAACTTGTATTTTTTGTTGTGACAGCATTATTACAACAAACGAAAAATTTAAAACGCATGTAAGTAGTTTTCCGCCCTTATAGGCGCCGTGGACGGTCGCTCATCTTCTATCTTCGCTCTCGTTATAGAAATGGGTTTCTATTTGGTATACATGAGAGAACTCTCGGGTACCATCAATTATGTAAGCAACATTAGTTTACACATTATTGACATACATCCAACGCCTTTAATTCTTTCCACCTTCTGTCTTTGTTTTCCGTTAGAAAATTTGTGAAAACAAAGACAGCAGATGAAAGATGTTAAGTAGTTAGGCATGTACAATACATTATGTGCATCATGGTTGTTTTTTTTTTTCTACAATTTATTTCTGTATAAAATAAAAATACACTAATCCTTTTTACTATCCTTTCAAAATAAAAAAAAAATTAAATTTTAAAGTTCATAGTTTGCAAGACGTATCAAGGAAATCAAGGAAAACTATAGGTAGCTCTCGGCTAGTGCCTAGTCCAAATTTTCACAAATGGGAACAGTTGTACCAGTTATAATGTTAGCTGTCAAAACGTTATTACAGTTAAAATGCAATTCAGCGATATAGCTGGAAAGCGAGTTTACACCAGAATAAAAACCCACCACAGCAATTTAGCTGGGACAACGTTTTCAAAGCTAAAAAAACTGCTGTAATTTTTGCTGTGACGCAGCTTTCAATGCTCTGTCAGATGAAGCTGTCTCTATCTTTGCTGCGACAGCTAAATGGCTGCGTTTTTAGCAGTGGCAACGTTGTCGCAACAATTTTACAGAACCTTGTGTTACTTGGGTACCTTAAACTTTAATGAATATCATATTGTAAAATAGAGAAAAATAACAATAAGATGACGTTTCGATGCAACGACAGTATACGCAGGATGATAAAAAAGTTGAGATACCTTTTATCTATAAACCATAAAGATAATATTACCTTTCTTATCTTTGATAAGACACCTCGACGTCTTGTGTATGGCGCTTGAAATACTTGGATCATTTGGTTTTAATTGGAGAGCTTGTCCGTACGACTGAAGGGCCTCTTTAAAGCGAAATGTTTGAAACTCGACCTCAGCCTTTCGGTAGTACCCCTATAATTACATCAGAAATCGTAAAGCTAGGATTTTTTATTATGTATCGTATTACGTGAGTAAATATGGTTATAACAGCCCAACAAAACGACACTTGGTTAAAAATCAGAATAGAAATGGACTTTTTCAATCCACTTGAGGGCAGGAATACATTTTAGTGCAAAGTTATATGCATTGATCTTTTTGCCATCCATCGCACATTTCAATGAAGAAACACATTTCTTAGATACCAGAATTAAAATATGTAAATATTCTAAGTTTTCAGGGGTAGATATAATCAAATACAAAAAAAAAAACTTACAAATATATAAAATAATTTTCAGTTTTATCCGATTAAATTTTCATTCATATTGAAATGAATTTTGAGGAAATATTAAGCTTTTTCACGTGAAATTTATTACAGCTCTAATAATACGAAAAATTTCTTCGATTCCTGAGGATTTGTAGTTTTTGTTTTATTGGAAATAACAAACAATAAAACAAATCAACGCAGCAAACGATGAGTAATGATGTTTTAAAATAGAATTGAAAACAATAAGAACGTATTAAAATGAATTCGTTCAGTGCTGTTCGTGAATATACTTCGTATTTATATAAGTCTATATCACTGCTTTCAGTCCTCTGCTTTTGATTACGTGAGAACGTTTCAATACTTTTTGAACTACTCGAATATGTATATGATGGTAAAAATAAATTCATACATTTTTTCAAAACGATTTTAATATAGATTGAAAATCTTCATTGAAAATCTTAATTGAAAATCTTAATTTGAATGCGCTTCAAATTACTATTTTATTGTATTAAAAAGTAAACGATGCGTGGAATCCGAGAATGTGCTCTAAAAGTGGTCAGACTTCGGCGGTTTTTCTGAACATGATGTCATATACAGAACTCATAATGGCATCATGGTCAGAAAACCATCAGAAAGTGGGACGTCATCTGACGTCTTTTAGAGCACATTCTAATGTTTTTTTTTTTTTTTACTTTAATGAAAATTAATTTTCTATATATATTCTTATCTTGTATGAAACAATCATTCTTTAAATTGTAATTAATTATAGAATATAATACCAACAGAATTAAATGATATTATAACATATACTATATATGATTCGATATTCCCCTGCTTAAACATTCCCATTGAAACCAATTAAAAATGCGGCAATGGGTTTTAATCGTAAATGAAAGACTTATTGATATCACCGATTGTTTCCTATTAATGGACTCCTATATGATTTAATCAGTCATAGCCATAAAAAATGATTCAGAATCAATGGGTTTATTGCAGACGAGGTTAAATGGGATTCAAACGGTAGGCGATGATTGAAATGCAATGGGTTTTTGTAGGAAGCCATGTGATGGATCCCTAATGGGATTCAATCGTAAATTCTCCTTGCAGGGCTGAATAGGATTCTATCGGACTGATTATAATTCATACTTAATGGGATTTAATCGTAAATAAAAGACTCGAAATAAATGTTTCCCATTAATCGACTTCTATCGGATTTATAATCAGTCATAGCCATAAAAAATGAATGAGAATCAATGGGTTTATTCCAGACGAGGTTAAATGGGATTCAATCGGATTTTTTTCTCATTGACTGAATTTGGATCGGTGCGTAATAAAATCACACTGAAATTAGTAAAGAAAAATTTTCGATTCAAACCCATTGAAATGGTACCGGTTGAAATCTGATAGAAGCCCATTCGAATCCGAGGAAGCGCATTTCCAGTTAAATCCTATTGAACTCTTGATTCTTTATAACCGCGATTCTGTCCTGTATACTTCAAATGGAAATATCCTACTGAATCCCATTGAACTTTAATCGGTCAGTAATTCGTCATACAATCTCACCGAAATTAGTAAACAAAAATTTCCTCATTGATTTTCAATTGGATCAATTTTCGATTCCGATTGCGTCGATTCAATCCCATTGAATTTTTATCGGTTTCAATGTGATAGTTTCGGTTTGAATGGGAATTTTTATAAGCAGGGGGTCAATTCTCGAAATCGGTGATATAAGTATCGCATGCGATATCAATAGATATAGATATACAAACGTACGTAATTTCTAGTGATTTTTAGAAATCAACATGGGTTTCCCGCCATTTGTATTCGTATTACATATATGTGCTCTCCATTCCCATTTTTCTATCATACAGCATCGAACATAGACGACATCAATGCTTGATAGAAGGAGCCATCAGCCGGCCTTTTAGATCATCCAATCTCACTGATATACATATGTATGAAGACATGGCTATAAGGCAATGGCCAAAATTTTTATACTTTCGGTGTCCTATGGTCCCTATTACACAATATATTCATGCGCTTTCGCTTTATTGGCCGTTTTCCAGTGAACGTTTTCTGGAGTAAAAGTTACTCTATAAAGTAAGATTTACTCTGAAATGTTTTCACTGGAACACGAGTAAAATATC
>JAPYZR010007069.1:0-15537 GCA_030522945.1 Trichopria nigra
GATATAGTCTATTATTTTGTATTGTTTTATTTATAATTACTAACCTATTTTCTATAAATTTATTTCTAATCAGTTAATTCAGTTTCAAAATCTTCGTTTATATATATATATATATAATTATTCCAATATCACCAATTAATACCAACAATAGTTATTATTATAAATAATTATCTAAATTATTAACTAGAAAAAAAAATTATTACTTGAAATAGAGTGCTTTAAAATGTTATTTTGCGTCCTAGATACGAAAAATACTATTAAAAGACCTATAATAACAGATTTTAATATTATTTACTGTCATTATTATTATTATTATTACAATGACCGAACAAGAAAGTAAATAAAAACAAACTTAACGAAGCGCACACGCCATTATTACTCCCAATTGGTATTCTTATCGTGGCAATATTTTATAATTCATGCAACAAAATATCGCCTCCAGTTACAGTAGTTTTATCACACCGAAGTTTCAAAGTTTCAGCTTTAAAGAATTGACACATGGGGAATAATATTTTTCACGTCGAAGGTACAAAGTGACAAAAAGATAACGTTTCGAACTTTAGCTGTTAAGTAAACTTTCTATACTAATACAAAATAATACAATATTCCGTTAGTTAATATCGCGAATGCTCGGTTAAATGCCATCAATTTAATCGAGTTTTTTTGTAAATGTATTTAAATTATATTTCATAGGAAGATATTAAAAATAATGAAATGTCCAATACACTTAAATTCAACTTTATTGATAATGAACAATAATACATACATTAATACATTTCATTACTAATGAAATAATAGGTCAGTAAATGCAGGACCTTTAACACCCAACGTATCAATCCATCATCATCGTTTCGTTTTGGACTTTGTTATTCAAATTTAATTCCAATTATATTTACTTCTATAAAGTTAAATAATTATAACGTTCCAAAATTAATTTTGAATATTTTAATGTGTTTACAGAAAATTATGAATTTTCTGTCCGATTCCTTACATTAATTATTACCTCTTATTTTTATTCCTAGTAACGAAAAAGTGAATCAATCTCTGCGTATAAAAATTATAATTCTAAAAAATGTAAAAATGAAAAAAAAAATCATGTGTAATATAATTTTATATACATAACATTTATTTTCTTTATGTAAATTGTATGTTTACACCTAAAAATGTAAAGTATTTTACTTAAATGACGAATACATGATTCTTTTACATTTTTTCATTTTTTTACAATTATAATTTTATGTACATAAATATAAGTATATACTTAAATTTTTTTTTAAATTAATAAATAAATATTTTATAAAATGAAGAGGTCGTCGATAAATGACTTTTCACTCCAAAAAGAATGGAATTTCATTCTGTTAAATTGACATATCATATATATATATATATACATTACATACATATCGGTATATATATGTATGTTGTATACAAACGTAATTTACTAATTTACTAATTTGGAGTAGAGAATAATATCACACAAATAGGTTATGAGGTATTTTTTATCTTTTACATGTGCATTACTTGCTATCGAAGCTAATTCAACAAATTTTAATTATCCTCAATAATTACCAAAGTATAGCCATCAAATTAATTTATTAGTACATTTGCAACTGGGTCATAATTTAATTTGCGCGCATGAAGGATGGTAACGTTAAGAAATCTATATATATTACTCGTTCTATATCTGAATAATCTCGAACACATCATTTATCACAGCGAAGAATTAATTATAGAAACGTATGAATTTATCACTCGTAGTGATACAGTATCATATAATAAAATGAGTTCATATCGGTGCGTCAGAATGAAATATGTTTCTTTCATAGAGTTGTTCATTTTTTATCACCCCCCCCCCCCCCACATGATCAACTTAGCATTTCTGTTAAAAACTACATATACTTCTAACAAAATGAGACGTACAATAAAAATATTTAATAAATAATTTCTTTTACATTATTTATATTATATCGTAAACTCTCAATTTAAACGATGAGTCGGAGTTTAAATTACATTTTTAAAATTTTATTTAATTAAATATGTTTTTTTTTATCTTTGAACATATAATAGTATATTTTCAGATGGTTAATTGAAATGGGATGTCATTTTCAGGTGAAAGCAACGAGTACTCTACTGTCTTCGTGCACTCCGATTATGGCTGCCTGGACATACTCTTAATAAAATAGATATTCAATTTGAAGTTTCATAATTTCACGTTAATTTTTTCGAAAAGCCACAACATTCTTCACTATCAGTTCGTAAGCCTCTTCAATACTTTCAATATTTGACAATTTGTCCAGATATGATATACTTTTTGTACGTTGACAAGAATGCATTGTCATGGATTGACATGGATAGACATTGATTGACATGGATTAATAATCAAGCTACAGAATCCGCTTGAGAGAATCCTACTATCATAGATATGAACACAAATAAAACTGCACAAACTTGATCATGGATACTAACAGGGAACATCAACCAGCTAAATTATTAAAGATGAAATAAGTACATACACCATATTTATATACATATTATATATATATACATACTGACATCTGTGATCGGCTGTCATAACACTTTTAAAGCACTGTCAAATCTGTGACCTTTCGTTGCTAAATCTAATAAGCTGGCAGTTACATCCGTTTATAGATGATTTCAACGTTTGGACAGCAACGTGACATAATTTTCTGTTTCTTGAGACACAAGCCATTGTTGCAACCACTCGAAAATTACCAAACGAATGGCTCATGTGCATTTCTCGGCATTTAAAGCAACCATCTCTATTAGTGCAGTGAAAAAGGGGGAAAAATGCTTGAAAGCACACGCCGGCGTATATATAAAAAAAAGGCTGATTTCGTTCGGGTCTGTTTCTGTTAAATGTGCGGCTCACCATATTTTAGCTTGCGGGTATGGGCTGACATTACCGCGGCGTAACGAACAACGAGATTATATACGAAATCCCGAAATCGGTCATTGAAATGGTACATAAATATAACAGGAGGAAATTCCACCACAAGTTTCTCTCTCTCTCTCTCTCTCTCTCTCTCTCGATTTGAATTTTCGTTCATATATACAATGACAAATAAACTTTAATGAAAATCAGCCAGTCTGACAGCGGGTATAGAATATATAATTGCCACGTTAGTAAAAAATTACGTACTCGTGCGAAATGCCGCTATGTATATATACAGATATATACGTATATAGAGTTGCACATTTTTAATCGAGTAAAGAAGATTTTCCTCGCTGATACGCAAATTGCGCTTTTATTTAATGCACAGAACAGACTGGGATATATTCAAGTTTTGTCGAGCGAGGTTTACTCGCGGACGTCCATTTATCATGTATATTAATATATCGATATGTGTGCATTACCATATCCATGATCTCTTTCTATCCAATTTTCTTTTCCCTTATACACACACGCCGGGCGTACAATACATATTTATATGGAAATGTAGAATTTGTGTTTATCTTATTAATATTTCAATGGATATAGCGTTAGTGCATTCATACGTCCATGTAGCGGATATGTCCAAAAAAAAAAAAAAAAAGATCGTATATGAGGTAATCCAGATGTGGAAATATCGTCCGTGGTCGTGCATACGTTAAAATTTAAGCACATTACGTCTAAATTTGACTACAAATACCGATACTTGATAGTACAGTATACCATTGATAATAATTACAGTGAATAAATTAATCCGAAAATAAATTTCCATTTGATGTCAAAAATCTATCAGGGAAGATATAATCATTTTTCATAAATTCGTAAATGAAAAAGTTAAAATGCAATTCTTTGTCAATCGTTTAACATTGCCGAAAAAAGAAAATGCGTAAATAATATAATAAAGAATGTCAAAAATAAATAAAATCAGAAAATATTTGTAAAAACTTAATGTTCAATGACATAAACGTTTATAGAAACGACAGTAATATAGATAAAAGTGATAGATAAAAATAAAAAGAAATTTAATAATAATATTGATTTAATGAAAAAAGAACGTTAATCAAAATTATATATTCGGTAAAAAACGATCAATGATTAAACGTGGACCAGCTGATAATTGAAAGCATATTTTAAAACAAATTAAAAACCATTTGTGGCTAAGCCATTAAATAAAAAAATTAAAAACAAATTTTAAAAAAATTTTCATTTTTTAATAATCAATGACAAATTGAAAGAAATAAAAAATAAAATTGGTTAAAAATAAATTGAAAGCAAAAAAAAAAAAAATAAATAAAATAAAAAATGTCGACAAAACCGCCGAGAAATAACAATGAAAAATATATGGATGAACGAATACGAAAAAAACAACAAAATTTGACAATTATTCAAAAATTAAAAATTTTGTCTATTAATACAAATAAATGCATAAGAATTACCGGTTGAAAAGTAAAAAATTATTAAAATAATATACTTGCTAAACATAAAAGTTGCAACACGATTTATTGTTTAGAAATGATATTTTTATGTGAATTAATAGAAACCAGAAGCTAATGATGGTACTACAACATTTGAGCATTTCCTTCATATCTAATGACAAATAAACTTTTATTTAAATTTATTAATTGGAATCAAAAATAACATTTTTCATATTGTACCTAAGAAATGCCTTAATATTTGCTGCATAACACTGGCAGAAACATCATGACTGACGTACCTGAAAAAAACAAAAAAATATTTTATAATATTTGTTTACAAATTAAAAATTATAAAAATTATATACGGAATTAATTATATATAAATTATTACTTTTAAATACAATTTCGTTAAATTTCATATATTTTTCGTGTAATTAAATAACTGATCAAATTTCAATTGATAACCGTCGTATATGAATGAAATTGTAAAACTCTACATTTTGACATCATGCACTTATGTTAACGTATTAAATAAAAAATATTAATTTCTTAACATTTTCTCATATATATAATAAAAAAAAAATTTTTTAATGTTTAATCTGAAAAATAAAATTATAAGTTCTCGCATGATAAAACTTATTAAAAAATCTCAAACACAAATTGTCCTATATATTCATTACAATATTTTCAATACATTCAATATATTCATTCAATATATCGATTCCCTACTCTTTAAAAAAAAAATTCAATTTACTTAATCTCGCATGTTTTTTAATGTATTGAACTTAGTGAAGTTCTCAAATATCGCTAGCGACATGTTGGCATAGCGCCATGAATTTGCCAGAATAGCTACCAATTTCCTTCTCAGCATTCAACAACATCCGACTTCGCAACAAACTCGAATCAGAGAAATCATGTAACGTATATATTCGTGCATAAATGGCAAGATTTAATTAAATCAATGCGTACAAATTACCGTAATTAGAAAACATAGAACATCCGTTTAGAATTCGTATATACGCGTGTGTAGGACGGAAACTCATCAAAAACATTGGATTTTATGGTCGTTATACAATTAAATTTGAAAATTTAATAATTTTGTACAATTAATTTTATATACATTTATGATTTAATAAAATTTTATAAAATTGTATTAAATTTATAACACTTTATTGCTTTTATGAATTTAAATTATTTATTTATTTTTTACGACTACATTTACAACATCATTATGCGCTCAATTTACGTCATTAAATTAAGGTTGACAAAGCGAATAAAATACATCGATGTTCATTTGGAAAACATAAAATCACGAAATCACCTGTTTTTATATTACACGAATTTGCAATTGCTTTAATCTCTTATAAGCTACCTACGAATTCATCCAACTAATGGACGCTTTTTAGACATCCATTTTTGATGATTTATCAAAAATATAATGCTGTACGAGGTTGCCATTTTTACAGACTTTTGAGAAGTGTACATAACACAAAAAATATATGTACGAAACAAAGTTTTATTTGTTTCTGGTTTAAAATGGCTGATGCGAAATAGAAAGGAAAGTATTTTTTCCGGATAGGGACTAAAATATACCATTTTTCTTTTTCGTTTTAAAATGTTTCAGAAATATCTTCATTGAAAATTATTAAACCTTATAAACACATATAAATCTCTGACTATATTTAAATAATTCATACAATATTTTTCAAAGTTATAAAGTTTCACATTTTCAATTTCATACCTGCAATTTTGTCATTTTCATTCGATTTTTTTTTTTTTTTTAATTTGGTGTCAAGATTATTTTGTATTTTATATACGTTTCAATAAAATTTGTCGAAAAAAAAACCAAAGAATATCATCCATGATTCAACATTTTTTTTGTAATTATACGACATAAAAATTGATATTCTATACTAAATTTTACCCATCGACAAATTGTGATACGAAACCCTTTCATTTAAATTTCATTTAAAAATCATGATAAGTTTTAACCATTTCCCATGTAACACTGAATGCCCCCAAAATGTATCCAGAATGTGCAGACATTTTTCTATATGAACCCGACGTCAGATATTCAAACTTCAAAATGACCGATTCAAAATGGCGACCACTCATGTGTGAATCTGCACAATATATCAGTGATAGAACTGTATATTCGGTGGTTTTTCTTTGGCAGGGGGAGGGGGGGGGGGGGCGATGATCACGAATTCGACTTTTTAGTATACGTATTCACATATGGGAATGTTCAATGTCTGCTCGTGTTTAATATCGAAATTAAAACGCATGTTCATGAACATGAATAAAACTCTAGCAGGACGTCTTGTCATACGCCTTATACATGTACAGAATACCATTTGTACACTTGAAGCATTAATTGAAAGATTTCCGTCACTAAACCTGAATAAAAGGGCTAAAGTTTGAAAACGTATACGAATAATCAAGGGAGCGAATAGAGGGGAATCCCTTCATCGGGCGTTCGTCATTATTCCAACATTTCGATAGCAGTCGCTCGAATATCACGCGATCCGAACAATCCGTGCTATTTGTCATTGTCTTCGAGTAACGAGTACGTCTCGTCGTCGCTTTTGCTCCGGCGGCGACGACGGCAATCCCCTATATATACCCTATACTGCAGAAAGTATTTTCCACATTTTCCTCGTTATTTCGCACGTGTATATATATGTATACACACCGAAACCCCCCGTGCTCCGGCGGCTGGA
The DNA here is from genome assembly GCA_030522945.1 of Trichopria nigra. Taxonomy (NCBI): domain Eukaryota; kingdom Metazoa; phylum Arthropoda; class Insecta; order Hymenoptera; family Diapriidae; genus Trichopria; species Trichopria nigra. Next base: position 7,086 of record JAPYZR010007069.1, read on the forward strand.
GAAAAAGGGACCGGATTTTTCCCAAGCCGGCGTGGTCGATTTCTCCGGTCGATTGTTCGTTGCGGCTACCACAGCGAATGTCTGTACGTATATATACCAGTTGACAAATAAAACTCCACGGAAGTCGAATGAAAGTAATCCTACTACGGTCTCTCCAATTCGCTACGACAATGCCGCGAGACAAAAGGGCCACGAGCACGGTGGTGCTGGCCGCGGACGCACTGCCCGATGCTTATATATGCCACGGCTAAATACTTTACCAATTGTTAACAAAGGTGCGATGGCGGAATTAACACTGGGCGTGCTTTTCATCGAAAACTCGCGGGCGCCTGTTCCGCCTCGATTATATATGTTTTCCATGCCATTTTCACCGACCCCGTCTGTTCCCCTTATTTTTATACGCATTCATCTAGAATCGAACAGAAATATTCAATTGTATACAAATCAGGTCTATATATTATACCCCATAGAGATAACATTTCTCTGCTCTGTTCATTATATACATTATCGTCTTTCCCTCCTTCCCTCCCTATATTCCCCTTTTTGCAACGCCATTCTTTTCTATCGTCTCCCTTTCTCCAGTTGCGACTACAATTTATCGCGGAATTTACACGGCTTGTTGCGTAACAAAAATGTTTGCGCAATCTTATTTATTATACTCGCATCTATAGACGCGCGTGCGAACTTTTTGTCGGTCGTAATTAAATAAAGATCGCGCTGATAATTGCTGTATATATACACGATACGGTACATTGACTTCGTTTCCCGAGTCGTTGGGTGGTGGATTTTATATTGTCTTTTAAATTCCTGACTTTGAGTTTTTTCCATTCTTTTCATAGTTAACTAATAATGCAAATATGTAAACATGGATAAAAAATAAATTGACACAAATTAAGAGCCAATTGATGAAATAATAAATGTTCGACCTTTTTGAATGAAAAAAAAAAAAAAAAACCAATAAGCGTATCCACTTTATAAATGGCAATGTTTTACGAGCTACATTGTCAAAACTTTGGGGTGCGTTTCTATATCGCGTATGGACGTATCATCCCCCATGCATGTAGAGCGATCCACGAATCACCTGGTGTACTTAGTTAACTTGACCGGTACATTACGATAATAGGCGCACCACGAACTACCACGGGGATCCAATAGATTATGGCATTTCGCCGTGAACCATTAACCCATCCCCGATCCCTTTCATGCTTGATATCGGCGATGAAAATTGAAGCGTAAAATATGACTCGACGCGCTACGGTATTTAGGACTACGCGTATTCCAACAATCAGGCTACTGATTAATTGTTCATCGACCGTTCGAACTATTTCGTTGCAAGTATTTCGGTTAATTTTTTTTATTATTATTGGTATTTTTTTTTTTTTTTTTGATAAGTCATAATATAACGATTGAAAAAATCCAAATTTCTGCGTAAATATATAGCTCTAGTTTTCCACGATAAAACGACCATTTTTTGGTTAAATCCTCCACTATATATATCTACTCGTTGTATGGAAATGCGGCTATTCAATGGGCTTAAACTACTTTCGTGTATGGAATTATGCTTTTGAAATATGCTTGAAAATAAATTTTCACTTTTTTAAGTATTTTTCTTTAACAGGCAATTTTTAAGTTCTCACTTTCGATAGTTATGATATATTATATAATATTGCACATAACATGTACAGGGTGATATACAGGCTATTTCAGAAATCAAGGATATTTTTCAACGTTTAAAACTTTCTGTTTTTTTTTTTTTGTTTTTTTTGTTAGTTTGTTTCTCTTTTTTTATATATAGCGAATTTGAGTTCATATTTTCGATAGTTATCATATTATCTAATATTACACTGAACATGTACAGGATGATATACAGGGTGTTTCAGAAATAATTAATATTTTACAATGTTTAAAATGTTTTTTTTTTTTTTTTTTTTTTTTTTTTTTTTTTTTTTTTTTTTTTTTTTTTTTTTTTTTTTTTTTTTTTTTTTTTTTTTTTTTTTTTTTTAGTCAAGATTATTTTACAATGTTTAAAATGTATTGTTCTTTTTTAGTTTTTTTTTTATATACCCAATTTTTGAGTCTAACTCTTCGATATTTATTATATTATATAATATTAAAATGAAAAAGATAAAAAAATTATGCAGAATTCAATAATATTTTACAAAGTCTAAAATGTATTGTTTTTGTTTTGTTTATTGTTTTTCTTTTTTATATTGGCATCTTTTGCATTCTTATTTTCGATAGTAGATTTTCAATGATATAATTTTGATTTTTTTATTATTACACAGAACATATACAAGTTGATATACACGGTGCTTACAGAATTCAAGAATATTTTACAACGTCTTAAATATTGTTTTCTTTGTTGTTTATTTTTTATTTTTTTTTATTTTTTCTTTTTTAATAATACTGTGTGTCCACTTCAGACCGAAATATTTAAGACAGCAGAGGATCAATTCAAAATTACTTTCCCATGTTAACTTTGCAATTTGTGTATCGACTATAATATATAATGAATGAAATTTAATTTTTTATTTCCTTTTTTTTTAATCTAGTATAAAAATAGGCTTTCTTGGATATTACATGCGTATTTATGAATATAGAACAGAATGAATAAACTGTTTATAAAGTGAATTAAAAGCAATTCAAACATCAGAATCAATGGAATAAGTATTACTTGGAAACTTGCTCAGCAAACACAAAAGTAACAGGTATATAACGACGATGTAACATTTATGCAACAAGTAATAATTATACAAATGTTACATTACCGTTACTTATTGTGTTTGCTGGATAACAATGCACGTGCACTCAAAACCGTTTCATATTTTATTTCAAATAATCTGAACGAGGAAAACGCTAAAATATTTATAATTTCAAAATAGACTACAAATATATAAAATAAAAACATTGTTCCACCCTTCAGGACATTCTTATCATTAAAAAAATTTTAAAATATTTTTTAGAAATTACAATTTCAAAAGTCTAAATGACTTTTATAAAAAATGATTCCAAATAAAATATTAATATATTTATTGCAATATATACATTATATTATTAATTTTGAAGGGGGCCACAATCTCTGGCCGAAAATGTATAATTTTTTATTAATTAGTCAATTACAGAATTGTTTATTTATTCTATTTATAAGTTGAACTGTCCAGTAACTGTTTATTTTAAATAAAATATTCTATCAATAAAAATAAATCTGACATTTTATATATTTTTAAAAAATCTACATTTTATTGAAGATTTTTCCAATTTTTTTTTTGTGCAAATGCACGACATACAACATTAAATCATATTGGTTTAGAAGGAACCACATTGTAATTTCTAGCGCGCTACGTGTGTAACCAACTTTTTCGCCTATAGAGTAGATTGGACTATCACTCGATATCAACGCGTGTTTTCAAAGAGATGGGCAGCTACGATATTGGATTTTTTTTTAGCGAAGAGAAACGCGATAGTAATTTTGGTCAAGTAATGGTACCTAGTGTTCCATTTGAACCGAGATAACGCCACTGTGCCATTGGAAAACTTTCCTACAGCGGCAGATGTCGATCGTCGCGATGTATGGCTGAATGCACGAAAATTTCGTTTAAAGCTTCATTGTGCATTAATAAAAAAAGTGAGGGAAAGAATTTAAAAATTCTTAAAATGTATATATATTCATCGAATCTAAACCTAAATCTTCATCAAAAATGATTCATCGAAAAAATCAAACGTTGAAATCAAAATGGTCAGAGAATTTTCAACATAGCAAAGATGAAAAACATATTAAAAAATGGCGGAAAAGGAAAAATAAAATTTTCGAAGTAGAAAAAGTCTTTTCTAGAAATGATGTTAATTTAACAACAAACTGTCATTTTGTCAGACTTAAGTATCTCGCGTTACATTTCGATTAAAGATATTTTACCCCCCGATCATTCACGAATCAGACATTCCTGAAATAGACTTTCAAGTATAATTCCGCCAAGGAAAACGGAGAGTTGACCCGGTCGGTAAAAACAAACGACTTCCACCTGATGGAATTTTTAGTTACCCGCCAAACTCCTATTCAACGAGACCTACAGCCCGATCTAAAAATGCCCATCTCCTCAGCGTTGATTTATCAAAGTTTAATTCCAATTCGAAGTCGTTCAATCCCGATAGCTTTTCTCGAACGAATCGATTCAATCCGTTTATAACGCAATCGAAAGTAGCAAAGCGCGTGACTGCTCCTTGTTTCACCTCCCCTCCCCCTCCTCACGGTCTCCACTACACCCCACCGTCTGAAAGCGACCTCCGATATATTCAAGTATAGGAGGGTAATGACAGTACACGAATCACGAATCGGGCCAATGCCGTGTATACATATATACACATGTACGGCTATAGGCCGAAACTCTAGACTTTATATATACGTATGGGTACATGTATAGTAGGAGTATTCGCATGTAGCCGAACACGTCGTATAGTTACGTTCCGTAACCGTCGGATAATTTACGAAGCGTTCGAATTGCGGCTGCAAGTGCGGGCGTCCTCTCGACTCGTCGTCATTATTGCGGCACAAGCAAGCAAGCAAGCAAGCAAGCAAGCAGGCCAACAGGCAAGAAAGTGGGGATGGCAAGTACACACATAGGCATCGGATCTGATGTGGCTGGAAATGGGGAATATACAGGGAATAGGGCGGAGCAGCAGGCGAATGCAAGCAGCCACGGCGAAGCTACTCCAGTAGTTTCTCGTCGACGGATATTTCCGTTTAAGGACGTTCGCGATATATTCTCGGCCCCAATGAGGACGCGCGCCCATAACTTCCGGCAACTTTAACGGCTTGGCGCCCGAGCGGTCCCGAGTACACCCTTCGAAACTCCAGTATACGGTACAGTAGTACAGGAAACAATGTGCTCTATGCAAATGCCTATATACGACGTCCACTGCATCCAGACACCGACCACGAAATGAAGTGACGAATGCATATAGAATGTCACTGCTTCTTTATAGTCGAAAAATTGCTGCTTGATGGACGTGTGCCTTCCTTTAATGGAAATCTTGGCATAGGTTTATGAACCAATCCAACTTCAGGTATTAGTCTATACCCAGGAACGTCGAATACATGAATTAATTTCATACAAAATGTCAGTGAAACATGAATGATTTCTGTCTTTATTATAGGGTCTAAGCAAGCACAATTCTGATAATTACACGTAACAATTATGTAACAACTATGTAACATTTACGTAACAAGTAACAATGATGTGCATGTTACGTAAATGTTACTTTCCTCCAATGTTTGCAGAACTATCAAGAAGGTGTAAACGGTTTTTGGTGTAAAAACATGTCAAAATGGCGATGAGGCACTGTGTACATGTGGTTTCTGTAATGTCGGTGGACTTAAACAAAACAAAATTAAATTATAGTCATTATAAACATGGTGTATTGTCATGCGGGAAAAATTGAGCTTTTTCTCTCTTCATTGTTGGCGACAAGAAAAGAAATTCCTGATTTTTTTGGCACAAATGACAAATTTGTATTACTGATTGTTGTACAAAATATTACAATGATAAAATCGTACGCCATTCCGAACCTATACTATTCAGCAGAATACCTGACGTCCAACATTCTAAGTCGATTATCGAGATATCATTTTTCAAAATAATTTATTTTGGAGTAGACTAACTCCTTCAGTTTTTGACCGATTCAACTGTCATATAAAAGTTGCACAATTCAAACACATATTAGAATGTCCCCAGAATGTCTCCCGAATGTCTCCAGAATGTCTGGTTAGGTTTGTAACGTGCGTCCAGCACGGATGTTAATTTAGCAATCACTCTACAAATGATCATTTCTACGTTGATAAAATAAAACACCATTATTATGTGCGCATCGTTAAATAGCGCTTGATGTATTGTTAACTTTGAAAATTTGATTTAATATACATTTCACAATATATTTCACACAAATTCTACAGTAGAGTCAAAGTAAAATTCTCTCGGTCATTCGCATAAATTTAGTAAATTCTATCCATAATTAATGGACGTGTATTATTTTCAAATCTCGAATTACTCGTTCGAACGAGTATCAAGTGTAATTAATTCACCATATATATATATATATATATATATATATATATATATAGCGTTAGACGACATTAAAATGCGAATTATATTAATTATTATTATAGAGATAATAAAATTGGACATAGTTAGAATCAGTCGCAGTTGTACTCGATAATTATCCGATACATAATTAGTTCACTATGCTCTTATAATATTATGACAACGAGAGAGGTACTAATTTGTATTATTTTGCCAAGTCACCTGCATAATTGATGACGGTCCGCAATTATATTGTTTATGCTTTATATACATATATACATACATTATATATTTCAAATCATTTTCAATCGGCTGCCCGAATACGCAATTACGCATTGGTTTAAAAAGGGGTACGCGCGTGATATTCAACTTTCCGCGAGATATTTACTTTTTAGGGACGTAATTAAATTTTGTAACGGCGCGACGATCGAAAGCGCGGATAATCAATAATCGATAATAGCAGTATGTCGATTTTGATTTCCTGGTCATGCGTGAATTGTTCCCGTGCATCGCAAATTAATTCAGCGGCCGTATTAATGAGTGGATAGCAATGAAATTCTCGGTCGCTGGCGGCATTATTATTATACATTCGGTCCCAGCGCATATCTTGGATATATTACGTTCGCGGGGGATATTAAAAATAATCCGCAAGGCCAAACCGAGATTTCAATTACCGAATTTTTCGCGCTGCAAAAGGACCGAGATATAAATATATACATACGCAGTGAAGCAATGATAAATGTGCTTTTAGTCTACTATTATCTGGAAATACATCGTTTATTATCTCATGATCGGGAAAATTCTCGATTCGATCATGAATAATTTTAAAACTGTCCATTTACAAGTTGAGTTTTTGAAAGTTTAACTATATACAGAATTATAACGAAATAAATTAGTCAATTATAGACAACACAGAGACGATCCGTTAGAAGAAAAGCGCAATTGTCGTTTCCTTCGCCCTGGTAGAAATTCAAAACAGTTTTGGTATAGATTAAAACTAATAATTAGGCAAATGTCTTCTGAAATAACAAATTTTCTAACAAATTTTATAATTATTGGACAGTAAAAATGTGCATATCGGCACCATTGTTATATCCATTAAATACACAATAAAAAAACTATTTTAATAAATGTAAAAAAAAAATAATATCCAAATGTTGTATAATAAAATTAGTCTTAAATTGTATACAAACACTACAGCCAATAATTGCCCAACAACAATGCACTGATGCTAGGGTATACTTATGCTATATAAATGTTACCTACATAGTCTACGTACTAAGAACAATTTTATCTGGAAGACAGTGGCGCCCTTTTAGAGTGTTTTTGTTGACTTTTCAATGTTTGATGGCTTCGTCATTCAGTGATCAATTGAAGTATTTAGATGATGAAGAATAAACAATCGACGAAATCACATTTTCTCAATAGTACTGACAGTATCTCTGAAGAAGAATGTGAAATTTGATTTTTTTTAATTTTTAATTATATTTTACTTTTTTAAAAATATTTTTTAATGTTATAACTTTTCTTTCTTTAATTTATTGTATACATTTTCCTTCTCTCTTTGCCTGCATTCATCTTTGCCTCTTCTTAATTTCACTCAAGCAATTGATTTTTCTTTTGTCTAGAAACATTGTTATATATGTAGGCGAATGTGTCCAAAAAAACTTTTGATTTAATATACTGGATACGACCCTAGTAGAAAATGAGTCCAGTTTTTGGCTAGTTTCTGTGCAGTTTGCTTTTTTCCCATGTTAAAGGTATAGGATAACTGGTTCAGTGTGTAATATAAAACTGGACAGATTTCTGCCAGGGGAAGAATTGACAAATTATTAGAATATTATTAAAGTTGTAAATGCGTTACAATTTACTTAAGAATCATAATTGAGCGTAGACGGCGTGAAAAGGAATACGACCAACGACGAGCACGGTGTAACCTAATAGCGCCGTAAACAGAAAATAAAAAAAAAAAAAAAAAAAAAAAAAAAAAAAATCCCATCAAAACTAGAGTAAATTTTCACCCCCGAAACCAAGAAGTATGAAAACTTGTAAAAGAAATTTTAAAAATTCATTTCACGGCGAAATTTTCTCCTTGGTTGGACGATCGTTGAAAGTTGGCGAGTAGTTTTTGTTTGATGCGCAATATGTCCGAGTTTCAAACAAATTACCCACGAAATAAATGATCGTACGCATATAACGTAAAGACAAGATAAGTTTCGTGAGAATAATACATGTATCAATGTTACACTCGAAATGCTAAAGTTTCACGAGGGGACCCGTATATATATATATATATATAACTATGTCATACCGATAGTTCCAGGACTGTCCATTAAAACGTTGCGAAGCAACGTTTTAAGGTCGGGGAATACCCTATA
>JAPYZR010007070.1:0-12689 GCA_030522945.1 Trichopria nigra
TGTATAAAATATTCATAACAAAGAACACGGAATGGTTGCGGTTGACTAAACTCATATTGTAGATTAAACTATAAAAACGTTATAAAGTTTACGAAAGATAGACCACTGAGCGACTGCGGCCTATGGCGAAATATATTCAATTATTGAGGCCCGAAGGGCCGAATCAAGACAATCTTGCGAGCGAAGCGAGCAGGGGGTCCAGGTGGCAGAGCCCCTTTTGTGGGGTTGGCGGCCGAAGACCGCAGGGGCGAAGCCCCTAGTTTATAGAGTGGTTCTTAATCATGTAGCGATGGAGGCACGACGCAAGTGTTGGAGGCTCTAAAAATAATCAAAGGAAAAGAATTGAAAAAAATTTTGGTGCCATGCCCTGAACTCGTTTTGGGCCAAAATCCATTAAAATGATTAAAACGACTCGAATTACCCAAATTCGTAAAATCGATACGGCCCTACCATTCCAGCGTTGTTTCGGCGCCTCACGATTTTCGTGACATTTCCATTAAACCTGATCCTGCGCTTGACTCGTTTTCCTTTATTTACACTCGAGATAATTTATTCTATGAATACGGCATATAACGAATGGCGGTAGTTTGCGTCGTAACTCAACTGGCGGGCGCAAAGGCTGGGCAATTTTCATTTCTAATCTCGTTTCATTTCGTCAAGAATTAATGGTAATGTATATAGACTCGGAAAATAATGATCACGTGAATTATAGTTCGGCGGCGAGCGATAATCGTACCGAGACAGGCTCCCGTAAGTGCGCCTCCATTACCGCGCGTCATATAAATTTCAAACCGAGCATAAGGAAAATGACGAAATGTTTTTGCGAAACACCGTTCCCCGTACGAAAGTTTTCGAATTATCAGTCGAAGAGTTACATTTTTGGCGCGGTACCGAGAATTAGATGGAGGACCGTGTAACGTATGGTTTTTAACGATTCGCGCGCTGGTAACCTCAATACACCGCCGCCGCTGCATGATGTCCAGTCGTGCATTTCGATTTGGTTGTCTCGTTTACGTTTTTCGCATATATTCGTTCCGCTTGAATTTATAATTCGTCGAGATGTAAGCGCTTCGATTTGCCTCGCCTTAATTTCGCGTTCGACCGCCACCGTCACCTACTTTCGTCCTCGAGACGGTCCGCCAATCCGTTTCGGCCGATCTTACGTAACGGACGCGGATGGCCGTGCAACAAAGGGCTCCTACATTTCCGGCAGGGAAGTTTACCGTTATCTCTTTTCACGGTGATCGGGTAGCCATTTCGTCAGAGAGCACGCGTACTTACCAGTGCCGCCGCGACGTCCTCGTTTCTTTATCGGCATTTGGCATTCCAGTAGTGGCCGGCCGACTGACTTATACACCTACGCGTTTCACCTAGGTCGCTGCACGATCGAAAGTAGCAATCAAAAATGGGTCAGCGAATCGCTAATTTCTTGCCCGGTAAAGGAGTACACTGGTTCCGGGCCAGAAGCGAGGATCGAAGGTCAGTTTCTTCCGTCTTTCGGACTCCAGAAATAATTAGACCGAACAGAAGAAGATGGGAAATATTAAAGTCTTTGATAATTATTGTACTACGGTCGACAATTATATTTCAGAGATTCCTCAATTCATTATTTATAGGTTCGAGTAATCTGATCGTTGCGTCAAACTTTCGATGATTCGTCCGGGATATCCATCTATGAGACTTCTTGGAAATAGTCAGGTTGGGGCATATCGAACTTGCGAGCACCGCTAATTCGATGCTGATTCCGGAACGCTTCGACATCGACCGGTTGATGTCATCGGTCGTGCCGCCTCGCATGACGTCACAGAGACGGATCGCTTCCAATCCTTTCACCGTTGCGAGCGTCGCTGTTTCGCCGACGCGACGAACAGGTTGCCTCTCGTAGACACAAGTATTGCTCAAGTTCGCGCACACGGAGGCACTTCGTTTCTACAGGTAGAGACTGAACACGCTGCGAGCAAACGTAACGGCTGTGCATCGTCACGTTTTTCGGATAGCGCAGTCGTGACTGAAAATGATCTGCGGACGGGCGCGTATCACCTACCAGATCGTCCCGTTTATTTCTTCGGCGACAAGCAAATGTCTGAAAGGTCGAACGCTCGAATGCGCCGACGAGGATCTCCAAACATGCCTGAGAATATGCCGAGATATTTGTTTATTACCCCGGGTATTGATGGACGATAGGATTTCTCGCGGTATCTGTTGGCGTCTCTCGTCTCTCCGGGTCGCGCAATGCACGATCGTATCGGTTTATGATCTTTCGAGCATCTACACTCCCACAATGTCCGTACGCCGATTGTTGGGCACGAACAACAACCGAGATAAATTAGAGAACGAAATAATAATGCGCTAACGAGACGGCGCGATAAATATTTATCGGTTTCATCTGTTGCCGGCGCAACGCAAACTAGTTTCAGCCGGACTTTATTACGTACTAATCTCCGTTGCACCAATAATTGGTCACAGGCAAAAATTGCGAATAAAGGCCTATAAGCGACGGCAGCATAACGAGATCATTTAGCAGGAACACGGCGCGGGATCGCGATGCATTCGTCACTGCTCGCGCGTGCCCGCGCGAGAACCCCGGGACACTCCGACGGCGGCGTCGCTCGACACTGCGACCGGTTAGCGGTACCGTAGCGACGCTAAATTTCATTTAATGGTCAATAATTTCTCGGCACGTCGGACAGGTAACGTCGCAATCCCAGCGAGTCCGACGAACTCGGGAGTCGCGAGGCGAGTTGAATAAGTCCTCACAATGCATTCTTATTCCCGATCGCGCATCCTGGTTCCTGCGCAAGTGGCGAATCCGAAATGGGCCTTATGCTGCTTTGAAATCCACTGGATGGTCCAAGAACAGAAATAATCTCAGTTTTGGGGCAATTGACGGTACTATCGAGAAAGGTGAAAATGATATCGATGATAATGCTAGAGATATCCAAGAGACGTCTAGAGCCTGGAAGGTTGGAAGGAACAGAAATGAAAAGGCAACTGTCGTAAAACGTCGTCGGCTATTCAATATCTGGAAAACGATCATCGTATCGGGGGGTTTTAATTCTCCCACAGAATAATCGTCGAGCGGTGGTTTCGCGGCAAGCCTAATTACACGGCGCGCGACTCTTTCGATTACCGACGACGAGTAACTCATGAGAAATCTCGAAAAAATGCTTCTCTCAGCGTCAGCGAAAACTTCCATTCAATCGTGGACATTCTTTCCGCGTGTAATGTCGGAGGCACGCGCGTACGTAGCAGGCGACCACGAAGGTCTCTCGAATGGGAGCTCAGCTCGCATCCGGTGGTTGGTCGGCCGTCCTTGAAACTTGGCGCGAATGTTAATAAGACCCAAAGCAAAAACAACTCCGGCAAAGAGGTAATGACGTTGACGAAGGCGGTCGTACGTTCGAAAATGGAGAAGTTTAGCCATTATACATCGGCATTATGCATCCGACAGTGCGGAGGCTACTTTGCGAAATAAGAATTTGTCAACAATGGAGATAACAAAAATGAGAAGTGGAAGGAAACAAAGGTTTCCATAAAGTCAACTTTAGCATTATTCATTAAGACCGTGCAGTAACGGTTGGTTAATTTATTTGAAAGTTGCACACTTGTTTCATAATGCGAATTTCAAGGTAATAGGAGCGATCGATGGGGACTGGGGAACCGGCTACACCTGCTCCGACGCCGAGTACAAATTAACCGAGGCTGTTTTGCTGCAGGTCTGAAAACTCGTCGATGAGCGTCTGCTGTCACTGGTGCATCCCGCATGAATATTATACATGCGGGATTTTAAAGTTTAACAGTAGACTCGCGAAGGTTTTTCGGATTCAGTATTTCCTTCATTGAGTACTGGTTGGATTATTTCGGACTAGTCTCGATGGGTGTTTCCTAGCGCCATCTGTTGTTCCATCTACCTGGCAATTCTTCTTTTAGAATTTCCATCCTACTATTTGTACGAGAGATGAGGGGAAGTCCAATGATTAAAATGTATAGGATGATTTTATTGTAGGATAAGAAAAAAGGTTAGACTAGAAAATTATGGGCGGAATGATATCAAACGAAGTACGAAGATGCAATCAATTTCCGCCAAACATAATGGTCAAACAAACCGGCGATTTATCGCGATCTCGTCCGTATTGATAGTTTGATCGAGTATCTTCTTAGGTGATGCTGCGCCATGCCGTACTATTACCGACAATAGCTCAGGTGGAAACCAAACAGTCGTCTATAATTTGAAAACTTATCTTCGAAAAGAGAAAGTGCACGTGGCGGGATGCATCAATTTTAGGCGAATGCATAAATTCTACGGAAGAAGAACGTACTTGGTCATTGTGCTCGTGAGAATCAATCGACGTTTGAAGAAATACAGTGGATATTGTCAAAACAGAATGGGGTTTCAGCGCCGAGGATTCTATCGCGACTCGGCAGGAACTCGAAGCTTTACCTATGCAAATTTGTAGTTTCAAGGATTTACGAGCGAGTGCCCCTTTGCACTTCTAGGAAGCATCGCTTCCCGCGATTCCCGGAAATGTCTCTTTCAGTAAATGCGTTTTTACGACATCGTTCGGTACCGTTAAGTAAAGAATGATGTCGGATGCTATTGAATTACTCGGTCCGATAAAGTTTCGCGACGTCTCTAAACGAGAAAATATGGTGCAGCATTCCCGTCTTAGTTAGGGCGCCACTGCAATATGATGGAGGAGATTCGGAACCTATACGATGCGATCCAATAAAATGAGCGAATGCATCCTATATTTTCAGCGCAGCGGCCAATTGAAAGCGGATTATTCCGAAAGTATCCGATCGGCCATTAATTGCGCTTATATCGCGGATTATCAGGTGCTGACAGAACAATCGGATTTTTGTAAGCCGCGGGGCCGCGAGGTACGCATTTGAACCGTCGAGTGAAAGTCGTTCCCGTTTCCGAAATCCCTCGCACATAAATTGTGCACGGAGCTCGCGCATTCGCGCCAAAGAGCGCCAATTATCGCGCCAGCCAATATCGGGGTTCCGCGGTTTTTCACGACTTTTCACGATCTACCGATATAGAATCGCGCTGAAAAAGGGGAAAAAGAAAAGGATAGAAAAGTGCCCCCCGCCGCGGGACTCTCTTAGCACTTGTTTCGTTTTTGCTTTTAAGTTTGGCAACCGATCCGTTCACTTTCCCAGCGTTTAACTCTGCTTAGTCGAGCCAATCGAGATTTCACGCCGTTCGGTTTGGCGGGGAGGGGGTCGATCCGAATCGTGCATCCAGTATTTTGACGATGGTGGTCATGATTCGAGACCGCCGATAAATGCGAATGTAGGTGAGTGTCGGCGTCGAACAATTCGCTTGGCGCAGGCAGACAAGCAGTCGCCAATACTAAATATGGCCACCCATCATCAACTGTCACTGCCCCTACTCGCGCGACTCCGCGCTATACCCGGCAATCCCACGCGCTTAACGCACGTCCTATTCTGATCTCGCGGCGACTTTTCGACTCTGCGCGCATCAGTGCTAATCGAGCGGACGGCACATAGCCACGAAAAAATTACGGTGTTTTTAGCGGGAATGTGATTCTTTCGCGCGCTTACGAGAGGAAAAGCTTTGTCGCGATACAGGGATTTTGCCCCAATAACGGTTTTCCAGCCAACTGGATTGCTGAACAGTTTCCCGCAAGTGATTGTGTGATTAAAATGCCCAGAAACAGTGACCAAACAACGTAATTCGCATAACGAGATGACTCCGCACTGCACCATTTTTTTGCTGATTTCATTATCCTTGTCGATCATTTTATGGGCAACCAGAGCAGGTCGAAGAAGAAGAAATTCATCTCTTTGGAAAGCAGATGCTTTGGCGGGAATTGCCAAAATCGTAAGGTACGCAATTAAAGGATTGGACAGTTTTCGGGGCCCTTTGCTTTCCTAACCACTTAAATAATACGACTGGTATTTGGCTAAGTATTATAATGTATATAGTTGACTAAACGGAAAAACGGTCACGACCAAAAGAAGCTGCGGTTGGACCAAGCTGGTAATAAGTCGATGAGCAATCCTAATGCAACACTACCACGATACTGGTTGGATCGTTCAAAGATTAATTCCGGAATTTCAAGTGACTTCAACAATGAGGCATTTATCGTGTCGTTGGGAAAAACCCTTAATACGAACTTCTTTCCGAGACAATTCTTTACTTGGACAAATTTCCGATAAACTTGTTTTTCTATCTTTGCAATTGCCGTACGGGGCGTTTGGCTCGCGGCCAACTAGGAAGAAATGGACAAAGATTCTGAAGGGGAATACAGATAACGAAGCCAAGTGCCTCATTCCTAATTCCGTTATTGAATTTCCATCCAAGTTTCATCTATATTTACACGATGGATGGAATTGACTCGTGCTCGCAATTTTAGTGGCGCGCGTTTCAACAATGAACTTAATTGAATAAAATTTAAGACTTTTTCGAGCGACGCATCGGGCACAACAAGCGTATCGAAGTAGAGAAGAAATAACGACTGCCGATAAAATCTTCAGCTCTTTTGCGATCAACGATACGCGACATCTCAACATTGCCGATGTTGCTCTTCGAGACCGAAGGTCTTTGCACGCGTAATCGGGCACGCTCGGATACAATCGGATTCTCGTCGCTTTTTCTCACTGACATGAACGAGATGCCGATAGACTTATTGGCACCGGTAAGAATTCTTAAAGGAGCGGTTTCGGTCACACCGGCGGCGGCTATCTTTGACGACGACGACACTCGTGAATATTTATTTTCCTTTGTTGTTCCGCATTGCTGTACTTTTGGCTTTTTACTTGCGTTTCATTAGATTAGATAACGATTCTTTGTATATACTTGGTACACTTTGTCGAAAATAAGATTTATATTTTTGGAAAAAAAAAGAAAAGAATGAAATTGAATTTGGACGCTCCCCTTGTGAAATATCATTCCAAATTTACATTACCGTCAACGTGAGTTCACGTTTCAATTTCAAAGGATCGATTCCAAGAACTAATCCGAAGAATTGACTCGGATCGATTCGAAGAACCCGAATATACGCGAGAAATTTCATCGATAAAATGAGATTCTCGAAGCGAAAAACGTAAACATGGATTCGTATTCAAAATAAAAATGACTTCTCGGAATCAATGATAATTTAAAATTGCTCATTTCGACTTCGTTCCACTTTGAGCAAATTTCGTGTCACGAAATTCATGCACGTCTTTATATAATTATGCGTTTGACCTAAATATCAGGTATTGGTTACGTATATGACGTGTCGCGCTTAATCACGAGCCAATTATATTCGATAATTATAACTCCGAACGCGCACAATTAAACTTATTATATTCGATATTGCAAATAAAAGTACAAGCTATCGCGAAAAGCTCGTGCAAATAAAAAAAAAAAGTTATTTTCACGTCAATTAGTGAAAAGTTAAAATATTTTACAAATGAAGTCTTTGAAATTGACCGAAACTAAACAATATTCCTGAAATTTTACTTTAAATTCTATGGAATTCTATACAAATCAATTGTGATTGAGTTGAGAATATTTCGAATCAATTTTTCGAATTGATTCTTAGAATCAATTCTTCTAGTCAAGTTTTGAAGGTATATTGGGAAACAATTCTTTGTATCAATGTTTCGAATCAATTCTTACGCCCAATTCTCAAAACTAATACTTCTGATCAATTTTTGAAGGAATATTTCAAATCAATTATTACAATCAATTCTTAGATTCATTTGTTCCCGGTAAAGTTTTGACGGTATATTTGGAAACAATTCTTCGAATCAATTTTTCGAATCAATTCTTTAAATCAATTTTCATTTAATTTGGGAATTAAATATTTCAAATGAATTCTTAGAACCAATTATCTTAGGATCAATTAATTATTCTAGTCAAGTTTTGAAGGAATATTTGGAAACAATCCTTCGGATCAATTTTGGGAATCAATTTTTCGAATCAATTCTTTAAGTCAATTCTTCCAATTAATTTTGGAAGGAAATATTTCAAAGGAATTCTTACGAACAATTCTCAGAATCAATTCTTCTGATCAATTTTTAAAGGGAATATTTCGAATCAATCTTTGGAATCAATTCTCGGAATAAATTCTCCGAGTCAAATCTTCGAATCTTTTCTTCAAATTAATTCTTTGAATCATTTTTCGAACTCGAAATAATCGTCGTATCACGTCATATGAATCATTCGACAGAATGTTTGAATGCATGACATCAAAATATTAAAAATATTATAACTCCATACTGGATTTAATTCCGTAAAGTTGTAGGGAATTTTCGGAATGGGCCGTTCAGGAGCGGCAAACTGTCATTAATTAAAAGTATTTTGTTTTTCTCGTTCATTCTTGCAGCACGGAAATTGAATTGCATAAAGGTTCGCTCTCCTCTCGATACGTACCGCGTCTTTTTCTAGTAGATTCGACTGTATCAAACTGCGAAGGCGTTTCTTCGTTCGATAAAGTATATAGTCTTTCATGGCACTGGTTATCCGCGCCGCGTCTGCCGATACTTTTATATTCGAGCGCACGTACCAATTACGGGATTAATTCGAATGTACATTTATCGACGGCAATTGGCTAACTACTTTCATTTCCGGAATCCTCTGGACTCTTCAGCTCCGTCGCAAATGACTGATACGCGAAGCACAGATCTGCAGTTATCGTCTTGTTTCTCGTTTAAACGCGTCCGGCATGGCGGAAGCTACGGTCAATCAGAAGATAAATACTTTCCCATTTTCAGTCGATATTCCGAGTTAATTATTGAGATACGGCTTGCGTATCAGCCGCGGTTTCGACGACTAATCGTCGAGCTCGTCGAGATTTCCGCGGTGCCGTCGACTGGATTAAATAAACAACAACAATTGGATCGATTGGATCGCAGCATCAGACGATGAAACCATTGACCCCAGAAGGAACGCGTTTCGCTCGCGCCAACAATAATGGCATTGCGTTAACGCATCGTGTACGATAGTGATTCATTTACGCAATTAAGAAAAGCTCTCGATAAAATCGAACGCACTGATCGGTTCCGACACAGTAAGTCGATTCAGAGCGAAACTTTCTTGGTCGGGGGGGGGGGGGGGGGGGGGGGGAAAATGCCGATCGCGAACAGCCATCTATCTCTCGACGTTTTATTTTATGTAGTCATTACTTTCCTCCGCGATTCGTTTCCTTATTATTGCATCATAGAGGGGTCGGTATTTGTTCGGTGAGGATTCGTAAAACTCGCTTATAGAAGCGTTACCGGGGTTGAAGACGCTTCAAAGAAATGATTCGAAGAAAAGATTCAAAAAAGAGATTCGAAGAAAAGATTCGAAAAATAGATTCGAAGTAATGTTTTACTAGGAATCGACGATGACTAATTATATAAACATAAATTTCAGTTGCCAATCAGGAAATTAAATTAGAATATGAAGTAGGCATTTTTTGTAAACAGCTGAAGGATGGGATGACGATGGTACCGAGATACAAATTGCTCGATGCCGGTTTTTCAAGTCGACACCTATATACATATATATCTATAACGTCGTGCTCGATGATGGTCAGTTATAACGATCCGATAAAGAAACCGGCCATTGGCCGCCAAGCTTGCCAATTAGAATCTTAGGTTAGGTATATCAGCAGCAGCAGCGAGTCGTGAGGAAGCATCCGGAAAAACAGGCTCCATCAACGAATTACTGCTACGCTTAGCGACTTTATCCTTCCTTTACACGTATCGTCGCTTTTCAGAAATTGTTGATTTTCTTTACGGTATCGTCAAACGGTACGCGGTCAAATCGTTATCGAAGCAGGGCGAAAAGAAGCAATGAAAGATTCGTCGACGACTATTCGAAAGGAGGGTCTTTTTGAAATTAAAATGAGTTTAAAATTTAAAACAGTCAAGAGGTCGTTTTATCGTGCCAATAAAGCATTTTCCCAATTTATTCGCCGAGTGAGTTGCGAAACCCGCACGAGTTCGCAGGAGATTCAGATTTAACGATGTAATTTCACTTGCACAATTGGAAAGATCGTCGCTACACTCGCATTCGCGATTCGTATACGCTGATTCCCCATGGAGGGAAATGAGCCAAGAAATATGGCGGTTTCTATCTGCACGGTTTTACTCTCGGCCGCTAATTGCCGGAAAAATCCTCGTCGAAGACTCGGCGGCGTTACGTTAAAGAAACGCGTTACGGTTACGCAGCATTACGTTGTCGTGGGAAGCAGCGCGATAATTGAACGGTTCAGAAAACGAACGGGGAAGTCGGCCATGTTATGGTAATTGCCGAAGGGTACTGCTAAGAGTGAAATCAAATCCCGGCGAGAAATCAGAGCGCTGACATTGACGAGTCGAGTGTTTCGTTAATAATAATTAACGTTATCGCGGGTTACCGTCAAGCGTCGGACTGTTTCTATCGTCGATTGTTTTTTTTTTTTTTTTTTTTTTTTTATGTTTAGCAAGGTTTAGATTAATAAACAATAAGCAACCAATATTTCCGTTGGAAAATAATTAAATTTTAAATGTATTTTGTTTCAGGTCTGCGCTACAGACACTTCATAAAGTATCGAGTAAGGCGAGGGAGCAAAACTACTTTCTTGGAGGATTGTCTCACGATTGGGTCACATACTATGAGCAAAGGATCGAGAGCGATCGCTCGTGCCTCAACGAGTGGCACGCGATGGACAATCTCGAGTCGCGAAGACCACCGTCGCCCGATAGCCTCAGAAACAAGTGAGTTCTCGAAAATGATTCAGGAAGTGAACGTAACGACGATACTCTATACGCGCATGCATTTCGATTGGTTTGGTTTGTTTTGAGTCTGCTGGAAGATCAGACGAAAACTAAGGGTTACTCTGATATTTCCTGGAGATTTGACGAGACATTAGCATAGGATCGTTAAATTATCGCTCCTGATGAAGGAAAACAGACGACAGTTTACTTGGTTCAGTTTCGCACCATCTCGCCTAAATGCATGCTTTGATCCAGTTTCGTTTCCGGACGTTGTCGTCCCTCTCCTCGATAAATACGCATCGACTCCTAAACTAATTCCATAAACGGTCCGTCACCTTCGCGAGAAACCGTCCTTGCTCGAGGGTAGATGATTCGTCGACCAACAGCTGGCTCTCTCAGATTTAGCTTGGCCCGCCGCCAGAATCGCTCGTTTGTTGACGCTTCTGGCTCTCGAAGTGTCTGCGTTCAAAATCCGGGATAACGCAGCTGTGTGTACCTGTCCTTCAATTATTTCCAGTTTTTGCGTCTGTCTGTCGGTCAGTCGGCGCGGGAGGGGGGCGGCTTTTCTTTCTTCCGAACGAAAGCAAATTTTCCCCTTTCCTTGATCGATTCCGTTTTACCCTAGCTTTCTAGTTTTTGCATTTCCGTTTCGATATTTCGTTTATTCACGTTTTCTTTTAACACGATTCCTTTTTTGCAGGCCGAGGGAACGAAACGAAACCGAGCGTGTAATCCGCGCGACGCTAA
Source organism: Trichopria nigra (assembly GCA_030522945.1). Classification (NCBI taxonomy): domain Eukaryota; kingdom Metazoa; phylum Arthropoda; class Insecta; order Hymenoptera; family Diapriidae; genus Trichopria; species Trichopria nigra. The sequence goes on from JAPYZR010007070.1 coordinate 11,452, forward strand.
AGGAGATCATGATGTCCGTCGATCTGGACGAGGTCACGTCCAAATACATCAGGGGTCGCCTCGAGGAATACCTCGACATGGATTTGGGTGAATTCAAGCCTTTCATCGATCAGGAAATGCTCACGATTCTGGGTCAGATGGATGCGCCGACCGAGATATTCGACCACGTCTACCTCGGAAGCGAATGGAACGCGAGTAATTTGGAGGAGCTGCAGAAAAATGGGTATTTATTCTCTCATTCTTGTCGCTTTAAGGACGAAAAGTGAACGACGTATTCAAAACACGCCCTAAGGTGTCAATATAATGGCCTTTCCTACTCGTAAAGTGGGTCGTGTGATTTTCTGACCTCAAATTCATGCAGTGTCAAAGAATCGAATACTGGCATTAGTTTGAGGCTAGGAAGTGAGGCGATTTTCAAACAACGCATTAAGGCTTATTTTCATTCTTATTTTTCCTCGTAAGTAAATGATGTATGCCGAATTGTTAATTAATCGTAAAAAAAATTGATGCAGGGTGAGACACATACTGAACGTCACCAGGGAAATCGACAACTTCTTCCCGGGGATGTTCGACTACCTCAACGTCCGCGTGTACGACGACGAGAAGACTGATCTCTTGAAACATTGGGACAACACCTTCAAGTACATAACGAAAGCTCGCAAGGAAGGCTCCAAGGTCCTCGTGCACTGCAAAATGGGAGTTTCGAGGTCCGCCTCGGTTGTCATTGCCTACGCGATGAAAGCCTACAACTGGGACTTTTCGCAAGCTTTGAAGCACGTCAAGGAGAAAAGGAACTGCATCAAGCCGAACAACAGTTTCCTCATACAACTGGAGACGTATCAGGGGATACTGGACGCCATGAAGAACAAAGAGAAACTGCAGAGGTCAAAGTCCGACACGAACTTGAAGTCACCGACGATGGTGAAAGATCGCGCAAAGAAAGAGGAGAAAGCGGACAATATCATAGATAATCCACTAGTCGAAACATCCGGATGCGAACTGAAGAAGAGCGGACAACGGCCGAAGAGCTGGTCGCCTAATGTCGAAATGACGAACGACATACTACCGGCCGGTAAGTGAAGGAGTTTTAAATCATTTCAGCGCGTTAAAAAAAAAAAAAAAAAAAAAAAAAAAAGAAAGAAACGAAACGAAACAAACAGAAACCGACGACGACGGCGTCGACCGGTGCCGCGTCCAAAGCGAGGACGACGGGTGTTTCCGCGAAACCCGCCGCCACG
>JAPYZR010007073.1:0-13918 GCA_030522945.1 Trichopria nigra
TCTGGAACATATATGAGCCAGATATAACCATATATGATCCAGATATAACCATATATGATTCAGATATAACTATATCTGAATCCATTTTTTCCCGGGTGTCTCTTTTTCTTTGATTTTTATATCTATTTATTTTATTAATTAATTGATTTATTTGAATTCATTGTTTTATATATATATATATATGCACACTGAAAAAAAATTTTGTTATTTTCAAGTACATATTTACTTGAATATAACAAATTTTTTTTCAGTATATATATATATATTTATGTTATATTTTTATTATACTTGTATATTATATAACTCTTTAAAATAATCTTTAAATATATATATTTATATATACTTAAAGATTATTTTGTATATATATATATATATATATATATATATAGCTATATTTGACGCCTCCGTCAGCAAAAGCAATATATTTAGAGAAAGGCCAGAAACGTTATTGTACTTGGGCAGGTAAAGATTTGCACTCATACGTCCGTACATAACCGTATATGGAATTTTATCGTCTATTTTATCGTAAGTTTCAGTCGTAAATTCGGGAACTTTTAAACGTCAAATGTTAAAAAAAAATGACCTATATATACAATCTCAAACTGAATTGAAGACGTTACAATTGAAAAATTTGTATCTATAAATTTCCCTCTTTAATTTTTATCATCAAACAGTCGAATGATCTCTATAAATATCTCTAAATAGTGTACCCCCCCCCCCCCCTCCCCAAGAAAGAGTGGAAATGGAGATAATTTTCAAAGGAGTGCATTTTCAAGAGTGATATATCACACTTTCTGGAGTGCAACACCGGAGTCTGTGAATTTTTATGCATTCATCAGAGAGATTCATTCAAAATTATATATTATTATAATCAAGCCAATATGTATATGTAAGTATATATAAAGGGACAGAAAAGACTTGGATTTGTATGATTCTTGCTCTCTAAATTTCTTGGAGGTTATGTGCACTGTTCAAAGATAGAAATTAAGCCACTCTTTTAAAAGAGTGACATTTCACTATTTTGAATAAAAAAAAAAAACTACACGAGAAACATTTTTCTACGTATATCCATGTATATGTCCTTAAAGTTACCGTTTAGCACCAGATATCCACTTATATAGTTACAAAATTTATGAAACAATATAATGTATTCTAAACGAAGTTGCTCAGTAATTTTTACTCGCTCGCGATCTCGGCTACAAATCAAAAACTATTTAATTTAATTGCGCTTTTAGTTAATTACGTAGTAAAATCACAACAAATTGCTCACATTTATTCGCGACTGGCGGATTGTGAATTTACAACACATTCGTGTCGTAATTCCGCGAGGCTTCGGCTGGAATGTGCGCAGATACCTCATAATTTGTGAAATTACAACGTTCAAGAAGTAATAACCGCAAAAATTACGATTATCAAGTCATTATCATTTTAATAATCAGTTCCTTTTTTGAAATAAAAGTTAAACAAAAGTTAATGATTCTTGATGTTCACGGTACGTATAGAAAATGTATTTATTTTACTGCATATAAAGGGATAAAGTGCATTGAAGAGGAACTGTTTCGTTGGAATGTTCAGTTTTAAATTTAATTTTCGCGGAGTTAATTTGTAAAGTTAAAAATAAATTTATTACGCAAGTACAATTTGAGAATTGGGGGTTTCTTTTTTAAATTTTATTTCAATTTAATAATACATTAAGTTAATATAATAAATAATTGAAAGCCTATTAATTATGGATATAAATTAAATTATATTTATAAAAGTTTCACTACAATTTCGTTGTAAAGAAACGTCTTTAAAACGATATAATAAGAAATTACTTTTTCTAGGATGTATGTGATTGTTTTCGACTTGTTATACATTTTTCAAGTAGTATTTCACATATGCATTACATAATCCAAAAATAATTTTTTTTTGTCACTTTCATAAGGTGATTATGAAATTTTGAACAGTACTGGTACAATTTTGATAAATAATTATCTTTTTTCATCAAAAATAATGCATATGTAATTTTTTGTATGTATATATTTTATATATATTACATTTCATAGACGGAGAAAATATAGACGTAAAATTAAAATAAAACTGATATATTTATTATAATTAGAGAAAAAATTAAAATTTATTAAGAAATAATTGACTTCAGAGACAATTCATGTTTGTGGCAATTATTTCATATTATTGGTTAAAATCGCGGATAGCACTATACAGTTTTTTTTTTCACAAATGTTACATTCTTCTAAAAAAAAAAAAAATGGCATGAAATACTATTTGATGAAAATGATAAGGAAGTTTGATGTTTTTAATAAAGTTCAATTTAATCAAGTCCTATCTTTATTTATATTATGTTATAGAACATCAGGTGTAACATTGATAGAAACAAATCACTAATCCATGAAATCTATAGTAAACGTAATTAGTAGGGAAAATATCAAAGTGCTTTGATGGTAATCTTAAAACGAAATAAATTGCAAAATGTTCTGTAGTGAATTTTTGGCATAAGGATCCAGAAAATCACTTATTCTGAGAGATGCTTATGCAAGAAGGCGGGTGATGCTCTAAAGGATTCAACAAGTTAAGTGCAGTTAATTGGTCTCAAAGGTAACTTAAGTCGACTTAAATGGACTTTGGATATCATTGTCGGTTACAAATGAATTGTGACTGAAACGAGTAATGAATTATGAACTACCAAACGACCTGTGTATACGTTTTAATGCCTATTAGATAACATTATACACGTCGAAATGATTTTAAATAAATACAAATTTTCAACGCTTTTATTTATTTAAATGCAGATTATTCAATGATATATTGAATAATAATTTGTGGTATCAATCCGTAAAATGATAAATTAGACAAACATCACTTTAAAAATGTTGTTTATCAAATACATTGCATGCAATGCAACGCAGTTTACATAGGAGAAACAAAAAGATTACTGAAAAATAGAATGAATGGCACAAACGAAATATTTTAGGAGATGAAAAAATTAAACAGGATTAACAGTACACAGAATTAATACAGGCCATCGATTTGATTATGAAAACGTCAAAATTTTAGCTACAGAAAGCAATACATACAAAAGAATACATTTAGAAAACTACGACATTAAGAAGAACAACAATGCAATCAACATTAAATTTGAAAAATCCAGATTACCCGATATATATTTAAGTTTACTACAAGTTTAAATTTTTAAATTTTCAATACCATCACATCAATTCTGTTTGTTTTCTTATATAACGTGCAACAAGTGTTTGTTTACAAATTTACTAATTATTTTCTTTCAGTTATAATATACATATAGTTCACAATGCAATAGAAGAGATATTTTTGAGGCATTTAAGGTATTTTTATTTGAATGTTTATTACATATTTATTACGTGTTGTAACCATTGAAAAATATTGTATTTACACATCGTTTTTGTATATTTTTTCATAGTTTCAATAAATCTGACGAGGGTCACAATGAAGACCGAAACGTATATATTGTTGATCACATCTTATCAAGTTTAATGTCTTTAAATAAAGAAATTATTAAAATATCTATAAAAGCAAACAAAAATTCATAAAAATTGCTCAAAGTCAATGAGAATTTAGTTTCTGATAAAAATAAACGAAAGTTGGTTAAAATAATTATATTCAATGCGATAGTTATAAAAAAAATTGATATAGGCAATTAGAAATAAAAAATAACAAATTAATTAAAGTTAGCAAAAATAGATGCTAAAGACGATAAGCCGAATATGATGAAATTTGAAACCAGGATATAAGTAATACAATTTAATAATAATAATAATAATAATAAAATAAATAAATAAACGTCAATGGAGACAAAAACATTTATTATTTAAAAGTTCTAATTATAACTTTAAAATGTAATTAGAAAATACATCGAATTTGTTTGCCGAAATAAAAAACTTCTAACAAGTTGAATAACATTTTTGGTGAGAAAAAAAAACATTTATAATTGATTTTGAGCAAAAAATGACAAATTAAATGAACGATAGCAGATTTCTTCAACGGTTTATTTATAAATATAAACAGTTGTCAGCTTGTAAAAAAAATGTCTTGTACTTCAAAGAATTTTATTGTATTTTACATTTTTGACAACGAGAAAATATAATTGGATGGCAGAAGAAAGTAACGGAAGTTCCGTAAAAAATATAAATAAATCGAATTTGTCATAACTAGGGCGCAAAATTAGATTTTGCGTAAGGAATTTTTGTCACAGTAGGAACAGAAACTGTACTTCATTGAAATATTTTTCGAATTTACAGTAATGCGTCTCTAAATCATTCATTTATATATCTTTTTCATTGCGTCTCCTTGCGTGCGCAAAATCGCATTTTGCGCCCACTATGTCAAAAAAAATATATACAAGAACGATAAAAATTGAAGATGACTTTATATATTTTAAATAAAACGAATAACAATATGTTCTTTTCTTTCTATGTATATGTCCCCTTATTGGATCTCGTGTATAAAATTATTTATGATAAATGAAGATTTCTCATCCTCATTCAATCATAACAATAGGAAATGTTAATTCAATTTTCGTATAAAAAGTTGTTTTATCGGCAGTATCCGACTATGCTTGTCAAATCCAGAACATATATATATATAGTATTTAAATAGTATTTACCACTTCTATTTACTAAAAATTAAAAAAAGATACAATAGAGGATAACAATGGTACAAAATAAATTAAGATGATTAAGTCGCTTCGGTTCGACCCTTTACCCTATAAGAATAATTATCAATATCCGCCAACGAATAAAATCGTTACGATTTCCCAATGATATATGCCGATACGAGTGTATCTTCGGATTTCCTCATCGCCAATAAAAAAAAAAAAAAAAAAAGAAACGAAGAAGAAGAAGAAGAAGAAGAAAAAAACCACAACTGCGCATTCCTTCCCATGAGCAATCGCGAGCTTCGTTCATTGACGAAATTGTTCAAACGGTTGTACGTGCTGCACGGGAGAGCAGCGTGCATTTCCATCACTTTCATCGACGATTTCGTCCAAATCAAACAAACCACACGTCATGTAAGCAGGCGCTCGCAACCTTCCTCGTTCGCGGGCTTCAAGGGTCCGGGGGTAGGGAGAGATCGCACGAGCGCAAAGATCAACCAGGATCGTGCGACCCGGACCCCTCGACCTGTGTGTTGCTCTTCCAAAGCCCCCCTCCCCCCTCCCCCCACCGCCCCCGTGCCCCCAACCCAGCCGGCCTCGGGGGACCGGTCCGCCGCCCCCGCCACGCTCCCGCTCTTTATCCGCGCGCTGATGCTGCGTCTCTCTCGTTTTGGTCCCTTGCCCCATCCCCCCCTGATGCCTGGCCACCGATCCTGAACTCTCGGCTTCTTCCTCACGAGACTGCCGCCTCACGTGGCTGAGATGTGATCCACGCCTGTGATGCAACGCGGATTTCGATTGCTTTACTTCTTCTCCTCCTCCTTCTTCATCTTATTCCACTTCTCACTCTTCGTTGATTTACGTTTGTCTCGTCTTAACGTTTGGATTTGAATTTTTTAACAATACTTTCTGATATGGACATGATCGCCACCTCATCCTAGTCATTATATTTGCATTTAGTGGACTTCCAGATAACGAACATCGAGGTGATGCACATAGGGTTCGAACTCCTCTGGACTGCATTTGGTTGACAATTAGACGACAGAAGTTCAGGGATTCGGTGAAGGATTCTAATTGGGAATAGACTGGGAGAAAATGAGAAAACGATCAGTTTCATATTTTTGATGATTGATTGAAATCATTAACATCAGTTGTTAGATCAGTATTAAAGTCAGGATGCAGCAAAATTTTCGTTTCAGGACGCCATGAAGGGAGAGACAAAAGCAACGTGAAACAAATGTGCCAATTGTCACCGTCATTTCCAATCAGTTCCGATGTGAAATGACGAAGAATAAAAATATGAAAAGCTTCTTCATCGCGATCGAGACAATCGTGGACGAGTCATCAAAATTCTCGGATCGTTCCATTTAGATCCATCTACTTCTAGGCGCTACTCGCCCGAGCGGTTTTAAGTCTTTAATACTGAATTTCGCCCCGACCACCAGCGAGACAAGGATGCCGAGGATTTCCGAGCGAAAAAAGTCGGAGAAAAATTCAGATCATGCCTTGTCGTGTTACCGTCAACTGAAGTTTAAGCACGATTATACTTCTTAGATGCTTGCTTATGAGTTAAATAATACAGTGCTTCATAACCACGATAAAGATGCGATGTCGGATATCTAGGAATTGTGTTAGCGAGGCAGCCGGAGATATTACTTTGCTTTACCAGTTAAAAAAATCAGCGGAGAAATTGTTGGATAGCGGCTCACCCGCAGAGATATTTCTTTGCAAACAATGTTATAAAAATTGCTGAAAGCTTTTTTTTGTCCAAGCATTTCTAACTGGAGCAGTGCGGGTGTACGCGGAGTTGGCGCCTTCTTGTATAAATTGTCCTCGATGAATATTAATCGAAAAAAGATTTATTCCATGACGAGACGCACAATTTAAATACTGAATAAAAAAAAAACAAATTCAACTCGAGTGACAATTTCGTTTATGAGTTATAAGCTCTTGAACTTTCCATCTTGCGGACGGGAAGATGTCATGCGATTGATGTAATTGTATTTACAATATGATAAAGTTTTAATAAAAAAACAAAAAACTGTGCATTTGAAATATAATACATTTTTGAAGAAACCCAAAGAGAATCGCAACTTCCATTTTGAAATAAACGTCAACGTCTGTTGATCTCCAAATCGCCGAGAACCAAAAAAAAAGAACGGCAACGTCGCAAAGATATTTACGAACAATGTTGCAATGATGAAATTTCAATTTTTTTAAAGTTTTATCTTTTAAGAAGTTTGATAATTTTTGAAAATTCCGAAAATCTATATATCGATGTGATTTTAATCAAGTCAATTTGTCGATTTACCCATTTCGAAAACCACCAAACAGGTTAATAGATTTTGTGCGTCTCTTAACGTTTCTGAGGTATTTTAAAATTTCGGAAATTTTTTGAAAATTCTGAAAATTTCTTGTCCTCCTGCATTTTGATAATTCCAAAAATGTTATAAGATTTTGTATATATCTCTTACCGTTTTCGACATATTTAAGAATTTTTTTGAAAATTTTCAATATTTTTGAAAATTTATTATACAGCTATTGTGTGTATATAACTTTACAACCTTCATTATTTTATTTCAATTTACATATAATTTACGAATTAAAAAATGTAAATTATCAACGAAAATAGTTTTAATTCACTCTTAAATGGATCCTGATTAAAAACGATTCTTATTTAATCTGTTTTCGTTCAGTCTCTTTCGTTGGAAAACGCTTATAATTGCTGTTTTATGTGGCGAATTAAATTGCGATGTTGCCACGTTTTCGTTATAATTATACGCACAATATTTGTCAAAGAAAAGTTTGTGTACACAATGTTAAGCTTAAAAATGCATAATTTTGTCAGATTATTCATAATTCAGAATTAAAATAATTTTTAATGTTGTCTCGGTACACTGAAAAAAAATTTGTTAATACCAAGTAAATATTTGCTTGAATTAAGAAAATGTTTCCTTCTTTTTAGTAAATCTTACTTAATTCAAGAAAATCTTTTCTTAATCAAGTAAATATTTACTTGCTAATATTGAAGTAAATATTTACTTGCTACTATTGAAGTAAATATTTACTTGAAAATTACCGAATTTTTTTTTAGTGTAGACACGAAATACGATTTTGCTCACACGGATGCACAATAAAATAGGTACGAATAAATAATGTTTTAAACACATATTGACATGAGTTCGGAATCATTTAAATCGAGTACTGCTTCCCCCCATAATATGGCAAATTCTCTTTAAATTCCTTGGAGTGAGATTTCACTCCATAAAGAGTGAAAATTGAGCCACTCTTGTAAAAGAGTAAATTTTCACTTTTTAAGAGTGATATTTCACTCTGTTTGAAGTGAAAATTCTCCGACTCATTCCAATGTAGAGTGAAATTTCACTCCAAAAAATATGAAATATATTCTCTCTTAAAGAGTGAAGAAATGTAGAGAGTTCCTTTAGGAATGCGAGCGCAAAATGTTTATGTTGCGCCCTACAGACACAATGACTACTATTGTTTTACGGCTTATTATCCTGCAATTAATGACGTTTTAAACACATCTGTATAATATATAACTTCATGAAGCGTTAATAAAAATGTAACGTTACACATAATAACGCTACATTATTGTTTCTGAAACGTTCCGCTGTTGCATAGAACGAATTAACCGGCTCGGGAACGTTTACAATGAGAAGTCATTGTATCGTTTCATACAAATAGTATCCGTAACGTTACAATTGGACCGATAAAGTTTGACACATCACAAGAACGTTACAATATAATCTTCCTGGAATCGTTACGAAATTCATGTTCCAGCAATATTGTTACTTTATGAAACGTTTTACATAAAATGTTTAGGGAATGTATATATTGCAAAATCACATGAACGTTTCTTTAAAATTACATCTGAAAAATTATACGCATTCAATTTGGTACTTTATTACATCTGAAATGTTACAATTTAGGTTACTATTGTAATTTTCTAGGTAACGTGGCGAATGTTTCATGCAAATTATTTCTTGTACATTGTGAGACAGTTCAAACTAACCGCTAGGTGGCGCGAAAATGCAAAAGTGAAATCCAGCAGCGATTTGCACAAGTCAGATCCAGCTTTCGCGATATTCATGCCAATTTCTTGAGTCAGTGGAAACTTGATGATTATGTTAATAGGGAATGGACATTTTGTTTTGTTTATTGTTATAAACAAATAATAAGTAAAAAATGGTAGTAATGTAATATGATCTAGCGCAATGTTTAGCTATATTCATAATGAATTAGTAACTCCTAGAGAGGTTTTAGTGTCGTTATTGTAATAACGCATGTACTTTGCAAATGTAACGTTTCATTGCAATCCATTCCGTGACAGGACCCTAGTAGAATTTTGAGCGTGACACTTTGGGCCCCAGCCGGAACCCTTACTTTAATAGGGATCCCGGCCAGGACCCGATGTGTCACGCTCAAAATTCGCTCAAAATTCTACTCGGGGACATTCGCCTTTTCAAGAATGCATATTATATATATATATATAGATATATATATATATATATATGTACGCGCACGGTATTCAAAAGTTTCAATTTTTGATATTCTGAATCTTACCCAGAAGTAATAAAGGCGCAACGTTGCTAAGATAAGGTAGAAAGTCTCAGAGAGGTTTCAGTACAGTTATTGCAAACCGCACAAAAACTTTCCGAAAGTAACGTTTCGCTGTAACCGGAACGTTACAGAAACATTTATGAGCCAACAATTGAAACGTTACATGGATGCAAAGAAACGTTCCAGTGACGTTTCTGGAACCGGAAAATGTTTAGCGGGCATGAGACCTACTGAAATATCGTTGAATTCAGCTTTTCACGTCAGAATCGTCCCGTGTCTCGGCAAATTTGGAGCCTATATAGAACAATGGCGATGTAATTCCTAATGTACATCAGAGTTAGGATCTTCCATGTGCGTCGAACGTCTTCAAAACTTGTGTTTAAATCTCCAATAACCCTGGTAGAAATTGCGCCTAAATACTGTCCAGTTTTTGGCTAATAAACTTGTATACTAGCCAGTTTGTGGACAATATCTTATTGAAATCTGGCCATTTTCTTAATGGAAATGTAACGATTGTATGGATATTTTTTAGATAACTTTTGTAGATTTGTAGATAATTTTTGGACAGTTTCTGTCCAGTATTTGGCTACAAATATTCCTAATATTTAAAACTAATTGACTAATCATTTCTTGTCCAGTTTTAACCCAGAATTTGGCTAATATGTCCATTTTAACTGGACATTTTATATATATTTTGAATAATTTTACTGAACAGTTAATTTACTGAACAGTTAGCCAAAGCTGTGGACAGTTTAAATACATTCATTTTGTGACATATTTAGATAGTTTTGTAACAAAAAACTAGTTTGCTTAGTTGTGTCTAGTTATTGTCTAGTTTGTGGGCATTTTTGCTGTACACAGTTTTAAATCACTAAACTTAGTCAGAAAATGGACTGTATCCAATAAAAGTGGACAGAATTTCAACCAGGGAAGTTGAAATTCACGTGTCAGGCTGACTTCCTGAAACAATTATGCCAACAGTGACGATTGGGAATGTCCCGCCGTGCATCTTTCAGCAACATCATTCATTCAGCAACACGATAGACGTGAAGATATTGTCGAGTCCACGGCGTTTACATTCCTTATACTATAAAAGATCTCGTCCCCTTTTCAAATTAACATGATATAATAGGAAAGGGACCGCAAACAAGACGATGCCCAGTAGCTCCGTGGAATAAGGCGGTTAGCCAAGTCGAATAAAATATTCATTGAATAATTAAGCGTCGCGGGTTTTGTCGCATTAAAGTCGAGGTCTATGGAATTCACATCTCGTCGTCGCGTCGCTAAACGATAAAGAGCGCAATCAGTCTTGTCGGCGAAACAATGTACCGACATGTATATATATATATATATGTATATTCGGGTAAATGTCGGGGTATTATTCAATTTTCCAACGAAATGCGAAACACATTGGGCCAATCTTTGTGCGTATATACAGACAGAGAGTACAAGGTCTGCGATTGATCGGTCCACCGTGAATTCAACAATTTCGGCCCGGCAAAGTAGGTAACGGTTGCGTCACGAAGCGAGTCGATCCGTTATGTGTATAGCGCTGCGAGTATGAAACAATAAATTACCACCCGCACCGGTATGTCCCCGCTCCCCAACTCAGCAACCGGTACCAATTACACGGCAGCAATCCCGTCGGCAAAAATTGCAATTCTGTCCCGGTGCTTAAAGTGATTTTTTCTCTCTCTCTCTCTCTCTCTCTCCCGAGCTAGGAGAGGGCAAGCGGCTATACGTGCCCGTTAAACTGCGGTGAATCGATTTAAGGTCGCAAATAGAATCGTCAGAGTAGCAGAGTAGATTTCGCCTTGCAGTTATGTCCGCGGGACGGTGGGACGAGAGGGATGGGTGCCCGTTCCTGCAGAGAGCACCAATCGTAAAAAAAAAAACAGAAAAAAAATTGAAGAAGGAGAGCGAGGCTCGCGACTCGTAGGCTTCTATATATACCTGCCGACAAGCCAGCGACGACAGGACGACGTCGTCGGGTGTGGATGGAAAAAGAGACGAACGGCTAAGATGGCGTCGTGTTTACTTCGTTAAGCAGTTAATTACTCCGGGAGTCTCCTAGTCCTGAATCGCGCGAGAAAGACGATGGACGCGGAAGAGGAAAAAGAAGGTGGAAGCTGTCGCGACCCACCGACGGGGGTGATGGGTGGGTGGGGGGCAGGGGGGGGGGCGAGGCTGTCGCGGGAGGAGGCGGGATTCGACGTAGACGGAAAATAAAATATCGAGGGGCGGAGAAAATCGCGCGAACCTCCGACTTGCCGTTTTGCCTCTCGACGCGACGTCACCGCCGCAGCGGCAAATCCGATCGAGGCTTCAATCGGTTTATCTGTTTATCTCGGTCCGAACAAACTGATAACGAGTTGATATTAAAATGAGTAGGCTGCGGTCCGCTTCGAAAAATGAACGGATGAAAATCAGGGGGAAAGAGAGAGAGAGAGAGAGAGAGAGACCTGGAATCAGGGGGCGATAAATGTGGGAAGGAGATCGAGAAATTCGTCGCTATTAAAAAGTGACGCTTCGGTTATTGGGATATTTAATTCATGAGCATAATATAAACGAAAGGTCGTTTAACTTTTAGGTATATATGTATATATTTATTCTAACGCAAAGTGTCGAGAAATTGTAAGGTACTATAATGGGTGTTTTTTTTTCAAATAAAGTAAAAAAAAAAAAAAAAAATGTTTATTAGAATACTTTGGTTCCTGAACTGTAGACGTGAAATCAACGCATGGGGTAGTGAAAATCCATGAAATAAAAGAATACGTCTTATTAACTACATTTTTTTTTCTCACTTCATCCTCTCAAACAATGAAAAAGGAGTTGTGATTTTTGAGACGAAGAACCATATTATTATTGTTACAATTAATCAATAGAAGATGATAATGATAAAATCGTCCGTCGGCGAAATTTACTTTACCATTCCTTGGAATACAGTAGAACCTCCCAAATTTAGGCTAAGGTGATTTCACTTCTTCAACTGGTAACGTAGTAGAAAATAAGACCAGTTTATGGCCATTTTTTCTGGACTCCATTATTTTTAATACAGAGACCAGAAAAATTGGGCAGAAACTGGTGTCATTCTGTACTAGGGTATTCTCAAATTTAAGACTCTTCTCACGGAAAAACGACTTGGTTAGGACCAAAAAAATTGAGCCTTCCAACCATTCCAATCGTCCTAGTGCTAGACGAGATTTTGGTTGGAACAACAAATAAATTGTTTAGCCCACGTAATTGCATGGTCTGTTTTCCAACTGATTACAAATGGTAGATTGAACTAAATGGATTTTTTTGTACATTTGATCTATCAACCAAGTAAGTGGTTGTGTTAACTAAGAAATCAAATTTAAGACTCTTCTCCACGATCACTTTCAACCCCCACTACAAAGTTTAGTTTCTTGTCACACGTGCACATGGTACATCTTGTTGTGTGGGTTGCTTCACTTTTTACGTACGTTAGAGGAGGTAATGGAACAAGAAAGACGGCATGTGTCTAAATACGAGAGGTTCTATATGTCATTGATTTTGTCTAAATTAGAGAATAGTCTCAATTTGGGAAGCTTTGCGGAATATACGTATATCAAATTTGAAAACGATTCTTGGATTACGACTTAAGATGTCGTGTACGTATAGTGTTCAGAATAATTTCAGGCATAATTAGCCTTGTGTCATAATTTGTATAATCAAAATGGCGGATTCAATATGGCGATTATAAATCGCAATATAAAAAGTTTATATTGCTTTTTAAATTTATTCTATACGTAAAAATGGGAGATTCTTAACCTTACGTTATATTTTTGTCTGTTAAGTGAAATTTGTCCCAAACATATTTAGATGGTAACAAATAAAATTTGAGGATGGCATAATCCGAAACTGATTTTCAATAAAACGGGATGCAAAAATAGTATAAAAAACCATCATTTTCTAAAAACTTCATTTCAAAGTACATTTCTTTCTCAAAAAAAAAAAAAAAAAAACAACCGATATTTCAGGGTAAAATTCGTCGTTCAATCGCAATCTACACTTTCTAAGCATCTTTCTATTCGAAAATACGCATATTTTGTTTTTTACCGACGATTTCTATTTTAAACTAGCGCCTGAACACCAAAAATTATTCGAAATCGCGTCCGCCATATTGGATCCGCCATTGCTAATTTTGAAATAATGACCTCGTATTCATTGATATCCATAACTATATTGTCGTCCCATTGATAAAATATAAAAATTGAAAAAATATATAATTTATTACGTTTCGGCAACAATATGTGTGCCCTCTTCAGATTACATCGTTTTTCTACAAAAATTAAAAGATTTTAAAAATTAATAAAAACATCAAAGTACAAAAATAATTTTCTTGTTGCCGAAACGTAATAAATTATATATTTTTGGAATTTTTATATTTTATCAATGGACCGACAATACCAAGAAATTTCATTTGAAAACTCCTTTTTAGGAATTTTCTAAAATAATTATTACTTGCGGTCAAGCAGCAATTTATTGAATACCAGGATGACCGAAAATCCTATTCGTATACTAGTATATATATGTTTCTAGTTCGACATTCGAAACTAAAGATTTTTTATATTATACGTGGAGTGTCCCGGGAAAAAATGGATTAGATATAATTATATCTGGATCAGATATAATTATATCTGAATCATGTATGATTATATCTGGATCATATATGATTATATC